>WURS02431631.1:0-15762 GCA_011762765.2 Rhinocypha anisoptera | reverse complement strand
GTACGACTAGTTTCAACGCTACGGGTCATCTTCAGGCCGTAGCGTTGAAACTAGGCGTACCAGATTAAAAATCTTAGTGGAAAAATACGAAGTACGTTATTCCTTTTTCTTAGAAATGGATTTCCACATAGTTATGACTGAAAATATAGAATATAGAAGAATTTTCAAGATATATACCATTATCAAGTATTAAAAATTCATCCGTAATATTGTGGAATTCGGACAGATTAATGACGAAATAACTTGTAAACATCTACAGACTTACTTAAAGGTTTTTTGTACCCGGGGTTCTAGGTTCATACATCATCTTCAGGTGGTGATATGTATTTGTATTGATCCTTTATATTCGTGGAAAACAGCAGGCAGCGAAGAAAAAGAAACTGGCCCCACAACTCTGATGTTTGAATTTTCTCACACCGTTGGGTTTAGTATTAGGTGACCTTTATACCCTCACCCATCAAACCGTCTTCATTGAAGACTATTTTAAATAAGGAGTTAACTTTAAAGTTAGCAAACATTTTATACAAAAGTCAACCGTAAGATTCATTCGTTAGAAATTGATCATTCGAAAAACATAATTAAGGCTTGATTGGATAATTATCTAAACACATGTCAGTGACTATATTCATTTACAAATATGTCGCAAATACATGAGACTGCTACTATCGTATCTAATTCTTTTTCTAACTCACTTGTGGACGAGTAAATGATGCTCGAGTAAATGGGTATAGAACAACGGGTTGGACAGTGTTGTGTGGTATGAAAAATACTGGTAAACTGAAAGGTTATGTCGTACATAGCTCGAGGATTATTTACATTTATATTATTTCACGCACACGATTCCTCTTCCACCTGTTTCCAGAAAATGAGCCAGGTAATCATCCTTTGCGTGCGATTTTAGTGTGTAATGCGATATGAGAAAATTTTGTACGCCCAGGCGTTTGCCTAAGAGGGAAGTTGGAGCGAGCAGTGAGAAAATCCCCTTCACACCCTCTATGATTTCGGCAGCGCATATTTACTCTTAAAACTGTGTAAACCTCCCTCGAAAATGGAGAGAAAGTATCTTATCTCATACGATTACATCCAATGAGCAAAGTGCAAATGTTTACTCCGTGGTATTTCAATGCCAAACTTCATTAAACCTTTTTTAAACTTCATCTCTTTTTTTTGCGGTGACAAAACTTTGGCCCCCAAGAAGTTTTCGGTGAACTGATTTTCGAATTCTTGCACATTTAGGTTTTATTTGAGGTCGTAATCTCCCATTTTTTCCATAATGGAGCCCCGATTCTTTTATCCTTTGCTTTCGACTCTTCTTTTTTGTTTCCCATCCCAAATGATGTTTTACCTATCCTGACTTCCATTTTTATCTTTCTTCTTGCTCTTCCTGTCGCCCGTTTCATTTTTTCCCGTCAGTCTCTCACACCATTCTCTTTCTTCATGGCCAAAAAAGCTAAGGATATCGTGTGAAGTCCTTTTAAAAGCCGCTCTCAATGGCACGGAGACTTTGGTAAAAGGGGGCGAAGCAGAACGTGTTTGTATATGCTTCAGGGCAACGCTGGAAGGGGTGTCATAATGCAAAGAGTAGGGGAAGGGTCGAGTTTTTTGTTTTTACCTTTTCGTGTTTTTTTCACCCGGGAAGCGACGTTGGAAAGGTTGGAGGGTCGAAGGTACCGCTTTTTTAGTTTTTTTTTAATACTCAGCAGCTGTTGGAGAGGTGAGGGGGGGACATGAGAGGGGTATCCGAAGAGAAGTCCGATTATTCATGGTGGTTCATTAGCGAGGATACTGGAAAGGTTTCTTTCAAGGTGTGTTGATGGTGTCCTGTTCCGGAAGGGTCCTTCTTCCAAGTCATCAAGATGTGCTTTGGCATCCAATCCGAAGTAGTCAAGTAGTCGCTCACGTGAGAACTCCCTGAATGAAATTGAGGTGTTTCGTGAGGGGAGACGGAAATAACTTTCAATATATTTTCCCTATAGTATGTAATATATTAACTTTTCACCTATTTAGAGGTTGACAAAAGGTGCAATGAAGACGCACACATATAAATGTATCCATATATTGTATGCTATAAATGCAATATGTTCAAACATAAGGGTTTGCACAGATATGCAATATTCAAGCTATACGTGAGAAGCGTCATATGTTAAGATGACAATAAACAGCCATACAGGTATCGTTCGCCGTGTGTGTATGCTCACGAAATTGTGTGCTCGTGTATATAAATGTGTGTATTCATATATAAGCATATTTTAAAATAAATTGAGGATCACACTAATTATTTTAATAGTGTCCACAAAAACCAGATAGTAGTCAATTCTTGCGACATGAAGAAGTTGAAATCACTACTTTTTATTTTTACAGAAGTTGTATACTATTCTTTATTATATGTATGGCATGAGTATTTTTCTTTGCTGGTGCATATAATTCACATCCTTTTTTATATTAAAGGAATGAAGTTTCCTTTTCCGTATACTTGGGGACTGCACGAATTAAGGTGGATTAAGATCTCGTTGAACACCTGACCATTCACACGCTCTAGATTTAACACAATATCTGCATTGGAAAGTAGGACATATAACTTCGTGGTGGCGAAGGAAGAGTCGCGTCGCAAAATCTAAAAGAATCTTGTTCAAACCTGGTGGAGGCAGGTTGTATGTATCCTCATGACGCAAACCTCCCCTCACGTGCCTCTCGAGGAGCTAATTTCGAATTTCCGCGGAGCTTATACATGCTTGCGTGGTGGGGAAAGGTTTTCTGGGGTAGAAATTTTTTTTATGTCGGGATGCAAGGGGAACACGTGCGGAGATAATTCTACTGGCAACAAGTGCTTAACGTAGCTTCTTGCGCGAAAACATATTTTTTGGGGAGGGAGTCATGGGAAACCTGGAGAGCACTTCCATTAGGGCTCACAGTTAAAAGATTTGGAAGAGGTTTGGTATCTGCCAAGTCATTAAAAATCATTCCGAGTTTATATTCAAAACAACAATGAGGTTTCTGTATTTCAAAAATACATTCAGATTGGAGTAAAGCGATCAATGTTAGAAATTTTTACTGATATTATTCACGGTACTCCCATTCTTCTCTGCGATATATAAAAGAATGACTGGTTTTACAATATTCAAGGACACCTCTATAAGAGCCCTATAAGACAGAAAATTGGTGACTGGAGATGCGGGTAACTATCCTGGCAGAAAAAGAAAATTCGAAAAATATTATGATAATGGTCGGAATAGTTCTCGACTACAACCACATATAGCGAAATACCGATAGATTTTTTTCAGTAGTAGTTGATGCGTATTTCATGAGAATCTATATGGTATTACATCCTTCGAATTACATTCGTCATTCCTTCGAATGGTTTGATAATAAGAAGTTTTGAAGCCAGTAGTGGGCTAAGTTTAAGTATGGTTGAACCAGTCTTGAAGAGGATTAATGATAAAGAAGCCCAAAAGTGCAAAAATATCAAAAATAAATCAAAAGCATAATGGCCTAAGATAAAAATGACCTTAGCAAAAGTTTTACGTAAGATGAGGAAACACTCTTGCTCATTCAGACAGCTGGTCAAAAACTTATCCGCATAAAAATTTTGGAATAGGGTTTAAAGTTTTTAAAAAGAGAATACAACTGATTTGCATGTCATCTTTCCATTATATGAAAAATGAATTCACCATTAAACTTCAGAATCGAAGCCATAGTCTAAACAGGAGACCAAAGCAGGCTGTTCTGAGACAAAAAGGTAGAAAAAAGTGATCCATCAGTCGGAAATGCCATGAAATCGGTCTTCTTGAATGATAAAGGCATTTTAGTGTTATTCTGAATAAGGCCAAGCCATAACCAGAGTATTATTATAATGTTCAAGTCAAACTCTAACAAAATATATATTACAAAAATACCTTGTTCACAGAGAAGAAAGATTTTCATCAAGCACTACACCTGTCCACAAAAGTTATTTCATTGAGAAAGTAAAGAGATATTCATTATGTTTTGTTGGAGCGTCAGTTTTATTCCCCAGATATGACACCCTCTGACTTTTATATCTTACACATACTTAATACCTCTTTGATCAACTATTTTCTGCTTCACATAAGGTGATTTCAGCCTTTTAAGTTATGTTGCAGGTCTTTAGACTGACTAGAAAGATATTGGCACTTTACTTTTATTGTACCGGACTTAATAGAGATTATGTAAAAAAAATCAATTGTGGGATAATTAAATTCTTTTTGATTCTTTTGTTTAGTTATTTTTAAGTGAATTTAAATCTGTAATTACGAAGCAATACTAATTTCAAGCCTTAACATTTAAAAAATATAGTTTCCAGTATTTTTATTTAAATATATTTTATTTTTTTATGTAGATTTCATTTTTATCTTTTTAAATTGACCTTTTTTATGTTCACTTTGAAAAATGGAATTATTCTGAGAGATCATTAAACATTGCAGCCATACATTATCTCCATTGAAATGTATTCCGGTAGATATTGGTAACTTTCGCGTGGCGTCTTGTATTTTAAGTAAATGAGTATATAATGGATATGAGGAGAGATGACTCCAAGAGATGGCAGAGGGTTTCCAAATGTCACGATTAAGATGTTGATGGGAAAGAGACTGAATAGGAATACTTTTGAAGATGTTTTGTATCTCGAGTTAAAAAAAGTCTTTTTGGTTTGTTTTGTATTGAAAAACATTGAGGACGTATCATGCAGTCTTTGAAAGAGTCTCAGAATGTAATCTGCTTCTTTCAACAACACTTATGTGCAAAAAGCAGACAACATGTCTGAATTTTAATGTATTTTTGGGATTAATATGAAATAAGTATCAATAAAAATTATACTCTAATACATTTTTTAGGTAAATATATGTGATATGCTATTACTACGGTGACAGGATTATAACATAAGGCAAAACTTTATTTTCTTAATATAACTATTGAAAAAGATCTAATATTTTACCCGTATAATTTAAGAAACTTTACAAGAAACTCGGGAGTTATGTTAATTACAAAACGAGTGATAGCATTACTTGAAATTCGAGATTGTATATTCCTCTCAGAATATCATCTAAGTTATAAAAAAAAAATAAAAATTTATTCCCTTTATGAGGTTTACAGAACTGAACAATATCAAGGTGCATCAAAAAATAAACTGGATTACGATACTGTTTCTGACATAACTATATGGAGCTCCTTCATGATTAGACTTAGAAATAAAAACTTTGTAATTCCACATAAACTTTATGTGGAATTTATTTATGTGGTTTATGTGGAATTGCAAAGTTTTTATTTCTTTTATTATTTTTTATATCTTATTTATAAACGTGATTACCTTGCTGAACAAACATCCGATCCATTTAATTTTTACACAGTATTATTTTATTCTTTGATGAGCACAATTTCCTATTATCCGAGACTATCTCAACCTCTTATTTTTTCCATCTGAACCGATAGATTTAGTGGAAGAGCTTAAACAGCTGGACTTAAACTGAAGTTTAATGGTGTGACTGACTGCTTATTGACATTTGGAAATCTTACGAATAATTTTCATAATATTGCTTAATACGAATGATGTAAACAGCAAAAAGTCATATAAAGCATATCAAGGATTAGATAAAACACCATATCTATATTTACAAAGTATCATGCAAGCAGCCGCACGGTGATGTGGCAGGGATTGAGTAAACAACTAGGCACTCCCACAAAACCAAACGCATAATTACTAAATTGCCGAAAATCAATGTGCAAAATAGTACTTAAACAAGACATTTCAACCAAAAACATTCAATAAATCATTTATATTATATTCATGCAGGATCAATGTTATCAATTATAGGAAGGTGCAATACGTATGCAAGAGACTACGAACTACGCTACCTGTCTAATTACCCTCTTCACGAGTTTGACCATGACTATTCCATTTTCTACCTGCATAAGGAAAAATATAATTTCTTCAATCAATGTTTTATAGTTTATCTCTCCTATTTACTGTAACAATACTGGGCTTGTAATATGTTTTTAACTTTTTTGGTGATATGGTCTTACTCAAATTTACGTAGTGAATTTAAACTATATTTCAACCTACGATCAAGAAGTGGTTATGATGGTTTAAAAATAAGTTTAAAAAAACCTAATTTTTCTGCTTTTTCAAACTAATTTTTGGATTAACAACCATGATGATGCAGCAGTTAGTTTTGCCTCTTGTGATAAATTTAAAGAAGTTGAAAAGTAAACTTTCTTGAATAGGCGAGGGTGATTTGAAATTCGATGCAAATTAGAGGAAGAAAATTGAGAATTAAAAGCAATATGTAGTATTTTGTGTTTGAAGGTTGAATTTACACAACTGGAATAGAAAATATTTTAGTCTTTTTATGATCTATTCCGCAGAAATTCAATTTCTACCCTATCCGTGAAATTCCATTTGACTTACTTAAAATATTATAGATGCTAAAAATAATTAATATAATGATTGAAATTCGAAAACAATCATTATCACTTTTTTATCGCCTTTGAGCGCCTTCATTTTTTGCTAACTAGATTTTATAGCAATGAATGAATATGTCCGTTGTAATGTGACGGAACAGCGGATATTTCACAGGCAGAGTTTAAGCACAGAGTGGGTCAATTAAATAAAAAAAGAAAGAAAGAAAAGAAATATTTATTTTTCTAGGACTTCTTCGTTCACTTCGTTCACTGTGAGAAATTATATAACTAAAACCTATAAACTCATTGAGTGCCTTGTTTGCCAACTTAGCACTTACCTACTTTCATTAGGTGATATGCTAGATAATTGGAGTTTAAATATAATGTCAATATCCATCATGCTAAATATCCGCACAATATATTTATGACCAGCGTCTCATTACACGCAATGCTTAATAACACACTGCAATGCCTATATCTATGGCATACTGTCACTCTATTTTAAAAATCTATTATGATTTTTCCAAGCTATTCAGAAAAATAATGGATATTGAAAGTTAAAAAAAACAAATACTCACAACTATTGAAATTTAAAAATCTGTTACAGAAGGAATTAATTATAACCATTATATGAATTTATCCCAATATCTGTATTATTATTATCTGGTTTTAACTGCCCTGCATTGAATCAAATTTGGTTTGATTACTGAATTATATGTATGCAGGATGTTGGTGACTGAACTTTGTCGTGTATATGCTCCCTTTTTATTATATACGTTTGTGGAAGTGGAATTGGCTGACTGAAATTGACTGGTCTATTGACATGCAATCGACAAAGGTCCAGATGTAGGTCGTCCTCCGCGCTTGTACTCCGGCAATTTCACTCTCTCTAGAATTTGCTCTGCCACATTTTCCCTGAAGTCATCGAACTGCAGTTTTTTGCTTGTCACTCTTTGATGCACTACATACGAATTATATGGTGCCACGTTCAGTCTATACAAAATATTTTGCGATAGCCTCTTTCATAGCGACACATAATGGGAAAGGAGGTCAACTACCGGATCTTACCGGATCTACGGTATTCATTTGCTTATTGTACTCAATGACTACCTGTGGCTTACTGATATCTTCTCTTCTTTTCATGGACATCCTACCTCTTTTAGGTATTTTTGGTTGTTTATGATATTTGGACAAAACGTGCACCTCTCTTTTGTCCAGCCATATCGGTGGCTATTCCTTTGCAGTTATGAACTTCCACATCTCCTTCTTTCAAATTCATATTTTTGAATTCTTTTGGCGTATTCTTCCTAAATATTCGAACCCCTCCAACGGCATTAATATTTTCTCTCCTTAATTTCAATGGTAATTAGTACTAATTGTCCAAAGCCACGATGTATAATATGATAATATGGCTCTACATGTATGCTGATCCCATCCAATTCTACAGCCAGCGACTCGCGGAGTCAGCAATTTATTGGGATGAAATTGAGAAAATATTGTATTGATAAATGTAATCAGTTCGTTGTATATTGCGCTAGGAGTCTTGTTTTTATATTTTAATTTCACAACTTAATGTTTAAAATTGTGGTTAAAATTACTGAAATTTATTTTTCGGTACTATTTGTTAATAATGAAGGGCATGAAGTAAGTTTACGAGCTGAAATCACTGTGATAACATAAACAATAGATGCTTTCACTGTGTCTTGCGTATTTGTGAACTTAAAGCACGATTAATATAATGAATTAATAAGTAGCTTATATGTTGTCTAAATGTCATGAGATCAAATATTGCGCAGGACCATCTTATATTGTACTGTTCAAGAACATAATATGTCACGTATATCTCTAGATTTAAGGTGGTCATTCCACGGATAGTAAAGATATTAAATGTGAAATGCACTGATTGCAAATTGTAACAGTTCCCCCCTTGAAATTACTTTTTATCATTTGCATAATGGTACATTTGGTAATTAGTAGATACAAGAGGCACATCCTAGTACATTTCTATAGCAAGCTCCGATGTATTTACAAGTAACCAGAAAAAGGAGATCAGAGTATTTTTAATTTTGAGAAAGAAAATATAGAAGTTCATAAGCGTTAACGGAAATTTATTTCACTCGTTCGATGAGAAAAGATTTATAGGTTATTTATTTCATAAAAAAGGACAACCATAAACCTAATCGATTGCTTATTTGCCGGCGGTCAATTCCCAGTTCGGTTAAAAGTTTGCTGATATAATTTTTGTCTTCGAAATGTTTTCAGGGAAGTGAAGGAGATTTTCTTAATTTTGGAAGGCCCGTATTCATGACTCCCCGAGATCTGGAGATAGAAAGGAGGGATATTGAGAGAGAGAGCGAGGGAACGAGGGCTGGGAAGGGCAGGAGGGATGGGATGGGTGGTATAACAAGGGCGGACGGAAACTCCCTCGTTTCATAGTTTTGACGCGAGGGCACCGAGCAGGAGCGCAAAGATAAGGGAGGGCGACGGTTGGCAACGTAAGCAGGAAGTCACCTTTTGGTGTGGGGGGCGGAGAGGGAACCCGAGAGGCAGGAGACGGAGGAGGAAGGGGCGGACCGGGAGGAGGACACATGGAACCCTGGCAGAAATGAGCAGAAATAGCATCCGGGAGAGTGTAGAGATCTCGCAGAACGGCTCACGGTAACGGGGGGGTTCTGAGAAACACAAGCAATTGCAAGGATTTCCAAGGAATGCAATTAAAAAATATCAGATCGGATGTGTGGGTGAGAGAGGAGAAGGGAGCGGGAGGAGGGAGGCATCGGAGCAAGGTGAACGGAAGGGGAATACCAGGAAATTCGTGTTAAGGGGGAACGGTATGGGCGGGAAGACACGGAGAGAGGGCCGGATGGATTTGTAAGGATATAAGGTAAGGGCGTGTAGAGGTAGGAAGGAAACGAATGAGTGAGGGAAGGATAAAAGGTTTCTCGAGCCAACCGAGGAGGACAGGATTGGAATTGCATCCTTATGGAAGTGTGGTGGTATTCTCTTGGTTCGCAGTGGTTTCGCAGGAGACCAAGGGGCGGGGCGAGAGTGCGGCGGAGGGGGTTAGGCGGGGGGAGGGAGTGAAACGAGAGGAAACCAGTTTAAGGAAGGAGTGAGAGCCGTTCCGGATTGGAGGCGGAGGACGGTGAGGTAGGGATAAGGGAGGAGGTAAGGGAGGCGAACGAAAAGATTAAAAAAGGAACTGAAGCGAAAGAGAGGGATGGAAAGAGGAAAGTGGGGTCTGTCCGGGGAGGAAAAAGGGTGGGTGAGAGAGTTTTGGTTGGTTCGGCTTCTGCCGGCAAGAGGTAAAGGGGGGAAAGGAAGAGTAGTGGGAATAAGTGATGGAGGGAAAGGATTGTGAGTGTGTCGAGGAGATGGTGGCGTGGAGGGAGGAATCGGATCCCTCCTGGAATAAGAGCGCGAGGAGAATGTGAGTGTATGTGTGGGAGAGGGAGAGAGAGAGAGAGCAAGGAATGATGGCTTGGATATATATGTGTGTGTGTGTTGGGTCCTGGAAGGATATAGAGCTATATAGGAAGGGTAAGGACGGCTAGTAGTAGTTTCGAGGGAAAGGGAGCTCGCCACGGGAAGTGCAAGTAAGGAAAACTGGGAAGAGAATGGATTTTAAGAGGCCCTGTGAAAATCGGAAAGGCAATCAGAGGAGGAGCTTTATTTTTGGTGAAAACTGAGACTGAACACTCTCTTTACATGGTACTGTTGGCCGGGATTCAAGAATCCACTGAAGCCGTGTCTAGAATTATTTATAGCGTTCGATCGAAATAAATAGGAAATGAGTTAATTGACGCCTGAAATTGATAATATCGTTGTAATCCGGGCAAAGTTAACCTGACTAATCAGTTTATATAAAATACTTCTAAAAAAAATTGGAGTCATGGAAGAACCGGAAAGTAAATATTTGATCTCGGATTTAAGTAAAACCCAATTACTAGAGATTGTTACGAGTAACCGTCTCATGCATAATGGAAATGCACGACGGATAGGAAGTCAAAAATGAAAAAGGTAGAACAATCGACTCTGCTTTTTTCACTTAGATATTTAACAACTTTGCTTTCGGTTCATGATATGGACCACCTGCATAAAATTCGAGAGTACTGACTGGATGGCTTTCAAAGCTCTTGTTTGTGACACATAATTTACAATAATAAGTATTAAAAAATTAATTTGAAAGTCATGCCTAAATGAACTGACATGTCGTGTAACAGAAAGGATATGATCTTTATCGATGATAATTCGAAGAATTTTTTGATCAGATTGTATTAAAATATTAAAAATTTCATGTATCCATCTTGCAGAGCATATCACTTGAATAAACATTAAATTTGATTGTTCTGCACTTTTAAAATCTCTCTAGTCTATTATTTCTCATTTAAGAAAGCCTCGAACGTAAAAAAATACTCGTTAAAATTCTCAAGAACAAGATAAAATTTGATTAATAAATAAACAAATGGAAAAGTTTGATAAAAGATTTATGTCATATTGGTGTATATTTTCTACCTATTAGAAAAAATATTTTCAATCAATAACATCAGAGATACATGTTCAAATACATTTAGTGATATAGAAGATTAAACAAAAGAAACATTTTGAAAGTGACATTGGAATGAAAGGAAATGCATTTTAAATTCCTTAAAAATAAATTAATAGTGAAGGATATGCTTTACACTTGGACTGGATTAAATGTTGGAGTAATGCAATTAGGGGATATATGGTACACCGGAGAGGTATAACTCAAATACCTCTGGTCTAAATATCACTTCATTTTCTAGTGATCATTTCGACCGACAGATTGTTGTGAAATAACTTAAATTAAAAAAGGTAAAGGTTAACACCGCTGCTGCAATTGCAAGAGAAGATATTCGGATATAGTTTATAGCTCTTTCAAAAATATTGATTAGTACTATGGTGTACCTAAAATGTCAATAATAAAAAAATGAACGTGATCCGTGTTGGGACGGTGGGATTTGAGACTGCTGAAGCCACGAACAGAAGGGCCTTTACTTTCTAGCTTATATGGAGTTGATGTTACGGGAAAATGAGGAGTTTCTTTCTAAAATAACCATTGAAGATGAAAGATAGCTACATCAATTTGATCCTAAGACAAAAAAATTAAAAATCTATGTGGAAATATCTGGTACTACTATCACAAGAAAAAAACAAAGCTTTAGCTAAAAAAGTTAAGGTCATATCATTTTCCAATATTCAGGGAATGGAGTATTATCAGCAGGTTATTCCAGCACACACCGCACCAACAAGGTTGGAAAAAATTATTTTGTTATATTGTAAATTATCCAAACCGATTTCATTTCCAAAATTTCAAAGTAGCAGCCTGGATGCTTACCCAAGACATTAGAGTACATGGCCTCACATATTAAATTTTATGGCCGAATATATCTCGAAAATAAATTTCAAGTGTGTTTCTCATCCATTCTATAGTCAGACCGTACGACTTTTCCCTGCACCCCAGTAATTTGAAGAATTTGTCATTATTAAGAGAATAAACTCTAATCAGATGCAGTAATAAGCAAACTGAAAATCCTTCCTGTGTAGTTTCCTATTTCATTACACAAAACTCGACTTAAATATGTCTCTTCTAGGGTTTTGTTATTCAAGTTTGATCGATATTAAATCCATTTGGAATGTTGAATCCATTTACAAAAATGTTAAGCAGATAGGTTATTGATTTTAATAGTATATGACTGATTTATAGGAATAACTCAACAGTGAAGAATTCAACGAATGTTACTCATTCGCCAAGTAAATCGAAATGATTACAATGTGAATTTCTAATGAAGGCAGCGCCGGGATTAATTTTCATTATTTCTTATTAATGTAGGAAATATATAACTAATTATATGATGCCTATGAAGACTCTTGTAGGGGTTTGAAAATGATAGAGAATACCGTGATACTGAACCGGAGAGTGAGTGCCTGATAGGTACTTTTGAGTGGGTGACTGGAAAGAGAAATGGGTGGAGAGGAGAGAAGATGAAGGGAGACAGTTGGGGAGAGGACGATTAGGGTTGCTGTAGAAGGCAATGGGGGGTGAAAACATAACAATTAGGAAGGGGCGCTCCGTGTATCTGCACACGTGGCTTCCAAGGGCTCTCAACGACTCACTGCTGTTTAGTTCTCCACCCTTCCTTTGTGCTCACGAGAGAAATGGAATGTCGCTGCTCCGGAACAGGAAATGGCTTATTGCCTGTGGTGAAAGACATTCCTTAATTCTTTATTTTCTTGCGCTTTGTGAAAATACTTACTTATTATCTTTCTCCTTGGTTAGGACTTTTTAATGTATTATGAGGATAATAATCTGGAAAAATTATGTCCTACATTTTTTCTTTATGTATCAAAAGTTCAAAACTAATATTTTGTGTTCTGATTACTCCTAATTCTAAATTTTACGTGCGTTGCATACTTAGGATATTTTGCTTTGTATTTTGAGTAAATTTGCAAATATCCATGGGCCAAACAGCAATTTTTCGCGGATATATATTTTTATTAGTGTAGATTATGATCAATGTCAACCTCTATTTTATTCTAAAAAGTCTTATCAGGAATATTTTATATTAGAAAAGTAGCCAGTCTTCGACCCCGTGCCCAGTTTAGTAGGTGATGTTACGGTAAATGTCATCTAACACCGAGGTAAGCGGCGTGAGAACATTCAAGTAAACATGTAGGGGGCTATATTCTTCACCTCTTGCAGAAAGGCAGAAAATCACTAAGTTAGAGCTCTAGGGTTCCAGAGACGGCAGCTGGCCATGAAATTGGGTACCCTGTTTGGTAGCCAAACTACCCACTGGGCAACGAACAACCTCTATTTTACATTGATATAATGATTATATAATTCTTTTATGTGACACCATTTCCATTTTGGGACATGCTATTTTCGCTTCAAATTACTAAATATTTTCTCAAAGGTGTGGAAAGGTAGAGACTGGATAATCGATTTAAATCTTAATGAAAATTAAAATGTTTGGAATGTTTAATGACGTAGATATTTTAAAGAAATGCTATGACATATTACTTCAATAATTACAAATATTTCATCTTTATAGACAAATATCATACTTTTAATTTTATTCTCTGACGATCGAATTTAAAAAGATTCTATGAAGATTTCATGTATTACCAAGGAGCTTTATCAAACGTGATTTTTAAGGTATAAAAACAAAATAATATGTAAAAATTTCTTTCTTCAGTTCACTTTTTTCACAGAGGTACTTAATTGGTACCTTAACTTGTATGAACTTCATAATAACAAAATTCTTTAAAAAAAGTGCTGTAAATACATTACTAATGTATTTACTATAATTTAGATACAGTTTAAAACCATCGCTATTTTTTGCGCTAATAAGTTCCATTTCAAGACGCTTACTCTAACATTGGTTCACTTTATGACTTTATATACTTATTTTATGCTTTAGGGTCTTGGAGACGATTTTTAGATAAATTGAGGAGAGTAGGTTGATCAAATATTTTGATCTTGAAGTTTCCACCGCATGCTTCATGAACTTGATATTTCACACACAAGTATCCTGGAAAAATGAAATTCGTAATTTAAAATAACTTCAGCGGATTTCTGTTTCTTCGCTAGTGTATTTCAATCTTGGGTATATTGTGTATCTGCTTATCTGTGTTATGGCTTAATAAAAACACACATTTAATTAACACGCAATGGAAGAAACGAACACAATTCCATGATTGTATTAACTTTGAATTTATTTTACTCATAAGTTCTTACGCTCTGCTTCTCCTCGTCATTAAAGTTTCCTTCTGTGTCGCTCGACCTGTTTCCAAGGAATGCGTCAAATTCAGGCGTGCCTTCGGTCAAACCAGGTGAAAGCGTGTTCATAATATGCGATGAAAAGAAAGTCTGGTTTGTGGCGTTGGAGGTGGGGGGAAGAGTTTGTTTGGGGAGACTGGTGGAGGGCGTGAAATATGCGGCGAGGGAATATGCAACGAGGCGCGTTTTTTATGCGCCAGGGGAAGGAAGAATTGATGGAAATATGAAGTGCGAATGGAAAAGTGGGAGAGAGTGGGGGGCTGAAGGTCTAACTCTGAAGGAGAAGTGACGCAGCGGAGCAGGGGGGAGGGGAAGTGCTGTGGGGAGAAAGGCGGCAGCATCGCAGGGAGGACGGCGTCGCAGGGGAAAGGAGAGAAGAGCGGAAGATATTCAAGATTTGCTTCTAGACGGATTTGAGAATTCTAGGTCTCCCTTCGTGAATTTGTTAAAAACAACTAGTAGGTAGTAAGAATGGAGGTAAATATTTAAGTTGAAATTGCTGATTTTTTGTCAAAAATAGTCAACTTTTAAGTGTATGGAAGCGCGATATATTACGGCATACATATTTTAATAATAAAACGGCACAGAAAATTGCTCCCTTAAGGTTCATCGAGGTCCAAGAGTAAGGCTTTATTTCTTTGAATATCGGCTTGCTAAATGCCATTGACATAAAATGATTTAGAATCATTGGTCCCGGAAACTCAATAAATTGCTAGGATCATTAGGTTTGGTACTTAAGTCAAACTAATTGTGAGTTGGTACTTGAGTATAACTAAAGAGTGGAGTTGTACATATAAAATGATTGGATAAACTGCAGCCTCGCAATGAATGATTCATTTGTTGGTTAATTTAAAGGCAGTCAATATGTTTTTTAATTACTGACGTCTTCACCTTATTTTTTCATGTCTTCCTTTCCTCAACCATGAAATTAACCGTCTATCATTAATAATGACTCGTTTATTTTTTAATTTAATCACGGAAAGTTCTTATGTAAACCTTGACCGACCCAGTCCAAGGAATTTGGGACGTCCCTGACCAGAAATGCGAAGTAACAAAATGAAAACTCTAAAGAAGGGATGAGCGAGGGAAAAGGGAAGAAGGAACGAAAGGACGGGAGACATTCTTGAATACAACTAAAAGAATTTAAATGGAAAAGATAAATATTTGGAGGAATCCCGAAGTGACTCGGAGAGTGGCTCTCCGTAAAACTGTGGGACTATGAGAAAGAGAAAATGGTAGTGAGGAAATGATGCAGACAAGGAGGAAATTGGGGGCGAAGTATGTGAGAAAAGGTGAGCGTGTATGTATAAATTTGATAGAGAGAGGGAAAGAGTAGAAAAAGGGGCAGAGAGAGAGATAGATGTTTAACCAAGAGGGATCGGAGAATACCTGATGGATGTGGTGATTTATATGTAGATAAAGTAAGGAATTGGGTGGTGGGAGGATTTTCCGATGGGGAGGGTTGAATAGTGTTGCACGAGTGGGTCGGAAACGCTGTTTTTGGAAGGAGTGTGTTGTGATGTTACTTGGTGGGGGGGGGGGATTTG
>WURS02431620.1:0-15762 GCA_011762765.2 Rhinocypha anisoptera | reverse complement strand
CTCTCTCTCTCTCTCTTTCTCTCTCTCTCTCTTTTCTCTCTCCCTCTCTCCCTTTTTGCCGAATTTTTCTCTCTCTCTCTCTCTCCCTCGCTCCCCTCTCTCTCTCTCTCTCTCTCTCTCTCTCTCTCTCTCTCTCTCTCTCTCTCTTACCCTCTTGTACTTTCATTTGCTCTCTCTCTCTCTCTCTCTTTCTATCTAGCTCTTTTTCTCCTATCTCTCTCTTTCACCCACTCTCTCACTCCCTCATCTACTCTATTCCTCTCTCTCTCTCTCTCTCTCTCTCTCTCTCTCTCTCTCATCTAAACACTCACTCAACTCTCTCAAAATAAAAATTTAGGTCTTTTGTTTGACACCCACACATAAGGCACTTGTAGGACCTTCTAATTTGTTATCTTTGTTATTGTTTATCCTGTTGACAAACAAAATATCTCTGATATAATCTAATATTTTCAGTATATTAGACTCTTCGAAAGCTTAAATTTGATTAGATCACTCACAAAAAAAGTCCTTTTTGAAAGCTGTAATAATGAGGATGGGAAAACAAGATTATTACACAATATTTCAAATGGACAAATTCAGATTATTTGAGAACCCATTTGAGGATAATTTTGGGAGATTTCTTACATCTAACCCGAATCCTACTATACTGGCCTTTCTAAACAAATCTAAGCCTACTAGAACTCTTCTTAAATACATTAATTTAATAAGCAGAAGTTTAATCAAAATCTATCCTACCCTAATCCGAAAAGTAAATAAAACTTTCATAATTCTTACTCGATTACTTCTAAACTATCCCAAACATTATACTTATACAATACTTACAAGGGAAACGAAAATATTTTTAAAAATGTTCTCTATGTTTGAAATCATTTTGGGATTTGGCCTAAAATTATTCAAATTATTCATTTTTCGGTTTTCTCAATAACAAAATTAATTTATACATTGATTTCAATAGGAAAGAATTGGACTATTTTTGGAACCTGTTCTAAACCGAATTCTACTGTAAGAAGTTTTTTGGCTATTTCAAACCATTAAATCACTTGTTTAAATCTAATCGGTTTTAATGGAATTTTGAAAATAGATTATTTTCCCTCTTAAACTTTGCACATCGAATTGTTGAGACTGCTAGAGTAAAAAATTTTTAAATAACAGCGCCATCTGGTGATTTGCTTAAGCTACAACAAGACATTCTGCTTACAAAAATAAATAAACGCAACTTTGTTTTACATAGCAAGCGCAATTTTTTTACCTGCAAAATTATTTTAAAAGAAATATTTTTCTAAGAGTTATTTATTGAGAGAAATGACAATTTAATATTTTTAGCTTATAAAAACATAGTCTATATAAACAGATATCGATTCAGGAGTTATTCCGGTAATCTTATTTAATAATACGCCAACAAATTACATTCAAAGTTAAATAAGATTGCTTCCGGTAAGATAAATGATAAAATGCAAATTAAGTTGCGCGGTAAAAACTGACTTTTGCCCATATAAATGCTGTGTTTGGTGAAAATTACAGTTGCAGGTAAAACTGCAATTATTTACAGTTATTTTAAATGTATCATTTATACAGGACGCGCATGCGCAGGCGCAACAGTTCTTTGTTTTGGCTTCATTCTTTGTTCTCTGTTTCTACAAACATGTGCCGTTATGCTTTTTTGCTCCAAAACTCATCCAATCACAATCTGATTAATCATGAATTTGTCTCCTGTGCTTATTCTGCTTGGTGAAACGCCCAAAAAACATGCGTTCTGCTAATTCGTGTATTGAAGGAGACAACAACGCAAAGAAGCTCTGCAACGAATCCACCTTAAGACAGCTCAATCAGAGTGATCAAGAGTCATCATCATCTTTCCAAGCTATCTTTGACAACTTAGGCACATTGTCACGCGAAGAATTGCACAGGATAATTGAACTGTTGACCAAACGAATCAAGGTGTTGCAGGAGAGATTGAACGAAAACACTTTTCGGTTGGATTTCAAACTTGGACCGTGTCATCGGTTGGTGGATTCGTTGCTCACCAAGATCAATCCATCCCTGTTGGAAGAGTTTGAGAGGAAACTTAGTATTGTAAGTGATAGTTTAAATACGGAAAAGCACGATTACTTGATTCCGATCGATTGCATTCACACTGCATCGCAAGTCGAGTTGCGTGAGATCTTTACTCTACTCACCGAGAGAATCAAAGTGCTTGAGGAGAGATTGAAGGAGAGCAACGGTAGAGTGAATGAGAAGCTTCAAGAATTCGATGGAATCATTGGTAAATTGCAAAGTAAGATCAACATGAATATATCTTCATTAGGTTTGAATGAATTAGCGGGACAACAACTGCCAAATTTCTCTCTACAACAACAACAACATCAACTAATCGAGTTGAATAATGACGGTGAACACAACAATCAATCTGGCTCAACATTAACCAAATTGTCAACAAATGTCTTCGGGAATATTGCTTCAACTGTTAATCCCGAAACTTGCGGAACACTTGGCCAAAGGTTTGAAAACTATATAAGAACTGGTGCCAAAAACACGTTTTTAGCCAAAATTTTGGTAGGAAGAATTCTCTAATATTCTTTGTGTCAGAATATGTAGAATCGAATATGAAAATTTGAAAGCTGCAAAGTATTCTAAACTGTTCCGAATTTGATTACAAAGTTTTGATCTTTATCAAAACAATAGTGTAATAAACTAATTCTAATTCAATTAGTTTTTGTTGGAAAATCTCCATTGTTTTGAGTGTTTTAACGCTATTGTTTTTTTTGTTAAAAACCGAAACTTTAGAATACAATTCAGGACAATTGGGAATATTTGGCAGCTTTCAAATTTTTATACTCGATTCTACATATTTTTAACTTTCGAATGACACAAAGAAAATATTAGAGAATTCGTTCTACCAAAATTCAGGCAAAACTTGGCATCTCTCTTTGTTGAGAATGTTTTCCAACTCTTTGACAAACAAACGATTTTTTGGACGCCAAAGAGTCAGAGTATAGATAAATAAAAAGATTGAATTAATTGGTAATTGGTATATTTTAAAATCACTTTTTTATTAGTGCAAGCTTTCAAGTACGCCGAGAAAGTCAAACCATAATTGGATTAAGTGATGGACAAGTTTTGGCGCAAATTACTCGCCCAGAAGCGTCTATGGTTACTCAGTCAGTCGCTGTCGTCTCGAATAGAGTTACAATTCAACCAAATCCACAAGGTAACCATGGCATTTTATATCTTCTTCTCTTTTTTTAAATAAATAATTTTTATAGTAGTGACCGGAAACAACGAAACGTCAAATCCGATATTTAATAATTGTCAGGTTATTCAAGTGCCAACTACTCCGAACATCAATCAGACAAATAATTTTCAGCCTACTCAATTTATTACAAATACCAATGAAGCTGCAAATTCAATTATTTTTAGGAGACTTTCTAGCAGTTCAAATCAGTTTCAAGTACAGCCGTTTGTTCAATGTATTTCAAGTACCAATGGGGCTCCAAATCCAAGTAATTTTGGCAGCCCAAATTCACAATCTTCCATCAATAATTCATTTGTTCAAGGTATTTCAAATACCAATTTTCAAAATCAACAAAGTTATGTTGTAAACCAGATAGTTGCAAATCCAATTCTTACTAGCTATCCAAGTAATTTTGGAAATGCTCCTATATCAACTACTCCAAGTACCAATGAACTTGTAAACTTGACACCTTCTAGCAATTTAAGTCAATTTCAGCAAACTCTAGTAGCTACAAATCCATCTCTTTCTAGCAACTCGAATCAGTTTCAACATTCTCAAGCATTGATTCCCGCCGCATCAAATGCAGTTTTAAACTTGATGCCTTCTAGCAATAATAATCAGTTTAATCAACATATTTCATGTACCAATGGAGCTGCAAACTTAAGTAATTTTGGCTTTACTCAAATATCAACTACTCCAAGCACTAATGAAACTGCAAACTTGAGATTTTCGAGTAATTCAAATCAATTTCCGCAAACTCTGGTAGTTGCCAATCCAGTTTTTTCTAGCAACTCAAATCAGTTTCAACATTCTCAAGTAATGACTCCCGCCGGATCAAATGCAGCTTTAAACTTGATGCCTTCTAGCAATCATCAGTTGATTCAATGCATTTCAACTCCCAATGGCCAAAATCAACAAAGTTATGTTGCAATGAACGGCAACAATGAAGTTGTAAATCAGAGAGTTGTAACTCCAATTATTAATAGTAACCCGAGTAATTTTGGAAATATTCAAATATCAACTCCAAGCACTAATGAAACGGCAAACTTGACACCTTCTAGCAATTCAAATCAATTTCAACAAACCATGGTAGTTTCGAATCCAGCTCTTTCTAGCAACCCAAATCAGTTTCAACATTCTCAAGTAATGAATCCCCCCGGATCAAATACAGCTTTAAACTTGATGCCTTCTAGCAATAATCAGTTGATTCAATGTACTTCAACTCCCAATAGCCAAAATCAACAAAGTTATGCAGCAATGAACAGCAACGACAATGTTGTAAATCAAATCAAATCAAATCCACCCAAAATACTTGGTAAGCTTGTTCAAAACATACTCTTCACGGATAACGCTACAAGCCAAGTTCAACCATGTTCAAATGTTGCAGTGAACAACGTTTCAAACTCGAACCCTTTTAGCAACTTAAACAATTATCAGCTTACTCAAGTGCCAAATACTCCAATCACCGATCGAGATTCCGAATTTGCACTTTCTGAAATTTCAAAGCAACCTCTGAATACTCAAGTATCTCAAGAAGTCGATGCAGTTGAAAAATCTCACAGCTTAAATACTCCTCCGCATATTCTAACATCAAGTCACACCGAAGTCAATGAAGCTGCAAACAGTGAATCGAGACTTGGGATGGTATACGTTTGTATGTATTGCCAAGAAACGTTTAAGGACAAAGCTGAACATTCTCGACATATGGTCACGCAACATGCTAGCGAGATTATCGAGAAAGAAGAAAAAAGACAATCGCTTGATGGACAACAACTTTAAACGATTTTTTATATATTATTTTTGTAATTTTAAAACACAAACTATTATTTGTTTTGAACTAATTTTGTTTTTTAAATAAAATTTAATTTTCAAAAAAATAGGTTTTTTGCTCTTTGGAAAATAGATTTTAACTTTAAGTTAAAGAATGAGAGCTCTTTAAAAACGCAATCTTTTAAGGCATCATCTATTTTCAAAAATAGTTCAAGTTTATTCTTAATCTTTAACTAGTTTTGAAAAGCATTATGTGACATTCTATATCATTCCATGCTAGTGTGGAGCCTTTGAGGTTAGGCTATACTTTACTTTATCAATTATCTTGGCAGGTTTAGCTATTCTTTTTGAAAAGACCGTTTTAAACTCACAAAAGTTTTTCTGGTTTTAGTAAAAGCTTTATAAAATGTATAAAAAATATTTATTTAATAATTTTATACATCCAAATTCAACAATAATAATAGTACAATTATATAATATGTACAAATATTACAAAATCACATTGGAAAAGCAAGATATAAGAGTCTAAAAATCATTATCAATATTATCCACAATGATCACTTCTGATTCTTCTGGATTAGATTCCAATATCACATCCGTTTTAGTGTTAATTGATTCTGATTCTTCTTCTGGTTTAGAATCGTTGCTTGTTTCAGGCTCGTTATCTTGCAGTTTGACACGTTCACACGCACCCGACTCCAGGTGAGCTCTCATGTTAGACCTCTTCGAAAAGTACCTCCCACACTGGTCACACTGAACCGGCGGTTTCTCCCCATGGACCAACTTCCGATGGCTCTCCAACTCTTGTTTGGTGGCATAAGCTGCCAAACCGGAAGTAGAGTCACGACACGTTTTACACCCAAAGCCATAACCGTGGTTGTGTTTAATCTTGTGGTGAACCTTGACGTAGTCCGCCGTTTTGAACGTCTTCCCACAGAACTCACACGAATAGGGACGCTCGGTGACGTGAGCTATGAGATGACTACGTAGGTTGCTTTTACGCTTGAACCCTTTGGAACAGTGGGGACACTGGTAGGGCCGTGGCGAGTTATCGATTGATGCACTGGGGGAATTAAAATAAACATAAAATAAAAGTCAATTAATTATTAATTATGACTCGTACTGCTACTCGTTAAGTTAGGATTTTTACAAGAAGGCCGGCACTAAAGCGCCGTCGGCCTCTTGTAAAAACAGCGGCAAAGCCGATGAGGTCAAACTCGAGTTAATTCAAAGGGTTATGCAAAAAATTCAAATCAAATTGACGGAGAATTTTGAAGATTTATCCACACAAAATTCGAATCGAATCAGAATAAGATTTGATTCGGTTAAGGATTCGGATCGGTGATGAATTCAAATCACCACAACGAAAGTTGAATTCGAATCGGTAAAGCACAGTGGAAGTAGGGTAACTTTCACAGTACAACAAAAAAATGGCAGAGAACGAAAAATGCCAGAACATGAACATAGAAACTCGTGACCATATAGTTAGATTTAAACAATTCCGGTTAGATTGGAATAGTTGGAATTGTACTATTGATATAATTGGATTTAAACTATTCCGATTAGATTGGATAGTTGGATTTGAACTAGATTGGAATTAGTTAGATTGTTCCGGTTAGGTTAGGATAGTTGGATTTGGACTGTTATGGTTGAATTGCGATAAGTACAACGAGATCTACAGAAAACTCTCAGGAAACATAGTAGAAGGCCTTAATATAATAGTATCAATGCCTTCTATTTTGTTTCAACATCAACGCATAAGTATGAGGATTTACTGTATACCTCTTAGTTGAGTGACGTCCACGGCGTTTCCTCTTATCTCCACTCTCCTCTGGCAAAATGACCTCTGCCACGGGACACGAGGTCAACTTGTGAATATCCAGATTGTACTTCATGCGGTACTTCTTGCCACACCTCTCACAGGGGAAAGGTTTCTCACCGGTGTGCGTCCACATATGACGTTTGAGTTCAGCGGGAAAGCGAAACCGCTTGTCACACTTTTCGCAGGCAAACTTGGCTTCCTTCTTTATGCCCTATAAAATTTTTAAAAATCGTTAAAATTTTTGTTTGACAGAATGAAAACAAAATATCAAAGAGCGAGAGAGAAAGAGTAATGCCAAGTTTAGCCTAGGTAGGAAGAATTCTCTAATATACTATATGTCATTCGAAAGTTTAGAATATGCAGAATCGAGTATACAAATTTGGGAGCTGTCAAATATTGCTGAATTTGTCCTGAATTTGATTCTAAAGTTTCGGTTTTTAACAAAACAATAGTGATAAAACACTCTAAACAATAAAGATTTTCCAAAAAACTACAATTAAATAGGGCTCTTAGCTTAATCCAACTCCTGAAAAAACTGCACTTAGCTCCGAAAGTAACTTCATAATTGGTTCTAAAGTGTTGTTTTTCTTACAATTCGATTTTCGATTGGATTAAGCCGAGATCCCAAAATTAAAACTGTTGTTATGATAAAAAACCGAAATTTTAGAATCGAATTCGAGACAGTTAGGAATATTTGGCAGCTTTCAAATTTTTATATTCGATTCTACATATTTTGAACTTTTGAATGACATAAAGAATATTCAAGAATTCTTCCTACCAAAATTTAATCCAAAACGTGGTTTTTTTAGCATTTTAAGTGAAGCTTACCTTAAGATGTGAACTCCTTGCAAACCTCGAGGTAAACACCTTATCACAGTGGGAACACTCAAACAACTTCTTGCCCAAATGCACCTGATGCCTGTGATGATAGAGATCCTTTTTGTCCAAAAACAAAATGCCACATCCGTTATGGTCACACGAATAACCCTTGCCACCGTTGTGTTGGTGTAACTCGTGTCGAAAGGCGGCGGTTTTCATCTTGAACGCCAATGGACAGAAGGCACACGGAAAAGGCCGTTCATCGCTGTGTGCCACCAGGTGAGCATTGTAGATTTGCTTCTTGAGAAAGGTTCGAGAACAGAAAGAACATTGGAACCGGTTGAGAGGTTCAGTCGATTTGGCATCTGGAAAGGTAATAAATTAATGTTGAGACAACAACATAGAGTTAGAGTTTAATTGAATAAAAATTTGAATCAAGAAAGGCAAAAGTTGAAATCAAATTGAATAAGAATTATAATTGAAAAAATTCAAATTCAAAAGTATTTTTAAATATCTCCTATGTCTCCTCTTATATTAATGGCAAATACAAATTTGGTTTTCTATGCCCTATTTCTATACTTAGAAAATTTCATGTTCTGCCATTTTGCACTGTAACAGTTACGCTACTTTAACTGTGCTTAACCGATTCGAATCCAACTATCGTTATTATGATTCGAATTCATAACTGATTCGAATCTAACTTTTACTGTTGGAATTCGAATCCTTAACCAATTCGAATCTAACTTTCTGTGTTATGATTCGAATCTTATTCCGATTCAATTCGAATGTTGTACATAACTCTTCGGATTCTCATTTAATTTGATTCGAACTTTAAGGCCGTCTGCCTCTTATAAAAAAATTATTTTTAACGAAAAGTACTGTGGGTTTCTGTTCTGGCATTTTTTACACTTCTCACGCATACGAAGTTATTCAAATTCTTAATCGATTCAAATCTAGCTTTCGATGTTATGATTCGAATTCTTAACCGATTCAATTCTAACTTTCGATATTATTCACTTCACAAAAAGCTGCAACATTCTTAGCCAATTTGATTCTAATTCTTAAAGTTGATTTTGTCGCTAAGAAGTTACACTCAATTTTCTTTATTACCTTTAGAATTTGAAACTACTAATTGATCTTTTAGGATTTCATAATCAACTTGAGTAATCTCCAGCTCCGATTCCGAAACTTCGATAATGGTATTCTCACTGTTTGAGAATGAGGGGGGTGTTGGATTTGTTTCTGGGTAAAAATATATAACACATATTAGTAAATTTTTCTTTCTCCCACATTCCACTGGGATCTTTTTCTTACCATTATTTAATAAACGATTTTCTGTAGAATGAAAATTTTCTACTACCGATGATGTAGAACATGGTATTGCTTGTTTTATCTGATCACATTCGTTAAATTCATTAACAGTTTCGCTTTGACAGGTTTGAGTAGTTTCAATCTCATTCGTTGATGAAGAAGAAAAATCGTCAAAAACTTCAGTTATAGTAGTAGTGAGAGTAGAGTTAGTGGTAGAAGGTGTAGAAGGCGCCTGACTAAGAATCAATAGTGGATTGGCAACTATGAAAAACTGTCCGTCTGTAGTTTGAAGAATCGGTGGTAGAGGTTTGGGTTTGATCTTTCTTTGATACTTAAACACCATTGTTTGTTTTTTTTCAATTTTCAATGTTAAATCAAACCACAAAGAGAGTGGAAATTCAGTGAGAAAGAAGAGAAAAACGGGAGAAAACGTGAGAGAGAAAGTGCCGCTTTTCAAATGTAAACAAACACTGGCATTAGACTGTTCATAGAGTGCGTTACTTTTTTGTTTTAAAAAAATTGCGCGCGAATTTTAAATTTGTATTGAATTTTTTAATCTCTCTCTCTTTTTAATTCTTCTTTCAACTTTCTATTTCTATCTATTTATTTATTTATCTAATTTATCATTTGTATTGTGAAGTTAAGTATAATTAGAAAAAAATTCAAATATGAAAAGAAACTAATCAAAAAGACCAAGAGTTGTATGAGCACGAAGTAGAATAAAGGACATCATGAGAAGTTGAAAGTATAACATTAGGTACTGCATGTGAGCAAATAAAATATAAATACTTTTTAGCTTATTTATGTTAAACATTATTAAAATATATTTTTTATATTGACAATACCTCAACAAAGCCTTCGATGGTGACCAAGCCATATTTTCCGTAAGTAACGCCGTAACGTTTCCTAGTGTGGAACTTTTCATAATAGTGAGCAATTTGAAGTTTGGATTGAAGACTGTGATAGGAAAGACGCGAGTCTACTTGAAGAAGTGTCTGGGAATATAAATATTGTGATATAGTTGGATTGGGAAATAAGTAGAATTAAGTTAAACTCAAAACTAACCTTAGCAAAGCCTCGATGAATCATCCTTGTATGTAAAGCACACAGCAAATGTAGTCCCAAAGTGCCCATCCAATGTTCTACTGTCAGAGTGGCTATAATAAATCTCATATACCAAGTCAAACTCTTATTGGTTATCAACAAGCCAGGCATGAGTGCACTAGCCGGAACTGCCGATGCTAGATATGCAACCAGTATAGTTGAATAAATTCGATTAACATTCAGTATAAATATCACTGTCTTGCAATGTTTGTTCATAAGCCACCTCACCACGGTCCATTTTGGTTTCTGCGCATGCGCAGTTAAAATCTGGTTAATCAGTTTAAGCTTGCGAAAGAGCATGAGTGTGCCCGAGGCGAGATAGATGCAACAAATCATCAGAGCATGCGTGTAGCCATAGAAACCGGTACTGAAGATCAATGTGTTTAGAATTCCAATGATGATTCGAAGGTAAAAACCGGAAGCGGATGTGGCTGAAAAGTGATTCCAGTAAGTGGTGATTTTTTGGAAGAGACTGTACTGAGCGTAGAATTGGAAGCAACCTTGAGAGAAAAGATTCGGTTTGATTTTAAGTTTTGTTTCCAGCGCCTAGGTTTCTTTGGGGGTACATATTGACCCAGAGCATTGCGCATGTGGTAGACTTATTAGTGTATGTCTCGCGTGTAGCGCATGCGCAGTGACTTTTTCTCGGTAGAGTAGTGGTCGGAGAGTGAAAAGCAAAAATCAGTGAAATTTGTTACGCCGAATCAGACATAGATTCCAAAAATCTTTTATAGTTTAAAACTTATTTAATTCATTTTTTAGGAATTGCAACTAAAAGCCACTATGTTTATTTACATAAGAGAGTTCTGGAAAGTTTCTTGGTTAAAAAGCACTATCAAAGTAACGTTTTTCTAGAAACTTTATTTTAGGGTTGGTTTTTCCGATAATACAAAATTTTTTCAATAACATTCTTAATTAAATTTTATGAAAAATTGAAAAATTGGATTTTTTTACCCAGAACTTTATATACCAAAAATATTTTGTGAAAGTGCTCTAAGTCAAAAAGTACCCAAGAAACTTAACAGGGTGTTAATTTGATATAAATTTCTCTCTCACCCTCTCTTTCTCTATGTTATCCCAACTTACCAACAACCAACATGAAGGGCATCATCGCATTATACAAGTACAAAACTTGCCGTTGCAAATATTTGCAAATCAACACTTTTTGTCGTCCCCTGACCAAGTGAGCCACTGGAAAGTAACTCGAATCCAACTTCACAAAGACTCTCTTCCACGTTTCATAGTGAGTTTTAGTGTAGCGAAAGTAAGGCGCATAGATCATATAAGCTGTGGAAAGATGACACAGGGAATAGATTAACCCGGCGAGAGGTTCTACCTCAAAGTAGAAAATCACATCAAACCCTAGGATTCGAACCTCCGGGTTGAAGGGTATGGCATAGAATAGAAAGTATCGAAATGCCATGATCAATTGATGGAATATGAATAAACGATATTGAGTTGCTACTCTGTGGTTGGGGCTTTCCGAGATCAACCGAGCATCGTCGATGGCTCGCGATAGGTAGTTTATGGAACGATAGGGGATTATCTCCGAGAGTAGACGATTGGATTCAATTTTGTGGATACAGGATGTTAGAGTGGTTTGGATATTTTTCATTTTCAGGCCAGTGAGAGATAGAGAGAGAGAGAGAGAGAGAGAGAGAGAGAGAGAGAGAGAGAAGGAGAGAGAGTGAGAGATTAGAAATGAAAAGTCAGAAAGTGAGAAAGGGGTCAGAAATAAAAAGTCAGAAAGTAAGAGAAAGAGAGAGCGAGATCAGAAATGAAAAGTTAGAAAGTAAGAGAAAAAGAGAAGGCGAGATCAGAAATGAAGAGTTAGAAAGTGAATGAGAGAGAGAGAGAGAGAGAGAGAGAAAGTTTAGTGAGCGAGAGATTCGTTCTCATAGATAGTCAGCAACTAACCTTGTTCTTGTGAAGTTTTTAATATTTCCACC
Source organism: Rhinocypha anisoptera (assembly GCA_011762765.2). Taxonomy (NCBI): domain Eukaryota; kingdom Metazoa; phylum Arthropoda; class Insecta; order Odonata; family Chlorocyphidae; genus Rhinocypha; species Rhinocypha anisoptera. Next base: position 3,755 of record WURS02431620.1, on the reverse strand, counting down.
CTATCCAAAAAAAGAACTTCAATAGTTTTTATTTTTTTAATTAATTTTGTAATTTCTTGCCAAATATTTTGTCTTTCTGTCTACAAAACTTTTATTACAAGGTTAAATGTTTTTCTGCAAGTTCAAAGTTATGGTTCTGTAGATGTACTAAGTTATAATTAAATTTTACTCACTCTCTCCCCTCTCATGACATTCCAACTCAATAATTCTTTTTGTGTTTATTTGATTTCCTAATGTTTATATATATTGTGAAACTTTGAAAGTCATTTACTAATACCAAGAATATGTTCATATTCGTCACTTAGCGTCAATTAGCGCACTTGTATTTGAAATTTTAGACCAATTAGACAATTGTCGTCAAGGGCTTTATAATAATTAATCTTTTGTTGAATGTAGATGTATTTAAACTTTTAAAATAAAACAAAAAATTAAAGTGGCATAAGTTTAATTGGGTTTGTACTTGTATGTAATTTTTAGAATAGCATTTGGATAATGCTAATAGAAACTTTATATGCTCTTTGAAACCTAACTCTGTTACACTCTCAGTTTAGGCTAGCTTGTATACGCGAAATCTTCCCAATTTTAGCCATATACAAATTCTATAAATTCTCGCATACAAGAAGTTTTAGCCAAAATTTCTTATGCAAGAATAAATAATTTGCTTCATTTATTACTCTCATATTTTATGCGGTAATTCAAAAAATTTGATTAATTAAATAAAAAAGATTACAACTAATTATTACGATTTTTCTTAGAAGACGTTACTTGTTGATGCTCGTCGAAAAGTTCATAGACTCGTTTCTTTCTTTGATACAGAAATCCATTTTTTAAAATATCAATCTTCTCATCATCTTCAAACACTGCTGAACTTAACAACTTCGAGACCTTCGCACAAATCGGGAGCATAAGTATTTTGCTGTTTATACCTCATGCGTGAATAGTCCAATTAAATTGAGATTAAAACGGAGAGATATTTTTCTTTTGGCTATTGGAGATTGTCACAAGATGAAAGAGAATAATGTGTCTGTCAATAATTTTCTCTTATCATTTATTTCGAACTTTTCCGACTTGGTCAACCACAATGAAACGCGAATAGTGAATCAACAAGAGTCTTGCATCAAGAGTGCATTGTGCTCGGTGGTCGCTGACAATCTCGGCGAGTACGAGCTACTCGGCTTGCGTACACAATTCTACAAAGCTCATATATGTCGTCATTGTGGATGAAACTACGAAGATATGCAACAAGATGGCAACTTCCTATTACTCGGCTACAATGAAGATATTAATGAGTACCAAAACTCACTTGAACAAGCCCTTCAATTTAAAGAAGAAGTAGCTCTTCACGAGGCAAAGACAAATAAGCCTACCTCAACCTATATGTATAACAAACTTAGGGAGCAATATAAGATTAACTATGGTGTTGTCGACAGTTGTTGCTTTTGTTCAATTTCCAAAGATTATACAATATGGAACATTGGACCTCCTGATGTTTTTCACGATCTGGCTGAAGGTGTTCCTCGATTGTTAGATATTATTACGCAACTCGCGCTTGATGACAAACTGAGTAACGAAGTCAAAGCTATGACTATCAACAACTTCAAATTAACCGAAAATGGACCAATTAATTGTGTCATCAAGCCAAACGCTAAGAGATGTATTATATTTAATTTTGAAGGCATTGCGGTGAAGGTTAGTTACCTAATGAGATTTATTCAAATTATTTGTAGAAACTGGAGTTAGCTGCTCGCTTTGAAGAGATGTTCAAACCACATTTGAAACGCGATCCAACAAATGTGGGATTTCGATTGCTCAAGCATCTTCTACTACTGGATCCGTGTAGAAGAGCATTACAGTGATCGCAACACGAATGAAGTTTTTGCATTCGGCACTGTCTTCAAGCAGAAGGCAAGAAGTTATGTACAAGCAAAGATCTTGATTTTGAGTATCTTAGTGAACAATTTTCTAGTAAAAAAAACAAATTGATTCGATTTTCCCATCTAAGCTACAAAAAAGATTTTATTTTAAAAACATCAAATAATTCTATTATTTTAATTAGAGGTTTATTGTAATATTTTGTTTTTAACTTAAAACTTTAATTAATAACAATAAAGTTTCGTTCTCATATATTATAATATAATAAATTGTTATTTTTCTTATATGCAAGAACAAAGAGTTTATTTTCCACTATACAAGAAATCTGTGGAGCTAGCCAAAAACTCAAGATTAAAAATCTTATATATAAAAATTTTTTGTAAAATTTCTCATATACAAGCAATTTTTGACTTGTTCTTGTATACAAACTAGCCTAAATTGAGAGTGTTAGTTCTGTTGTATCCTGTTAATTCCAGTTGAAAGTGTCAAACTAAAAGCAGAGTTGCGAATAAAACCTAAATGCAAAATTCACAAACTACATGTCAATAAGGGTGTGGTATTGTCCCGTCGTTCTGATATCTTTTATTGAATATTTTATATTATATTAAAACAACAAATCCGGGTAAGAACATTAAAAACAAACTTTTTAGCACCAACACTGTTGAATATAGACCTCAAAAAATAATGAGAGAAAAATAGAGAGGGAGAGAGAGAGAGAGAGAGAGAGAGAGGGAGAGAGAGAGAGAAAGAGAGAGAGAGCGCTGGTGTCGCAACTTGACTCAGCCGATTTGCTATGCTAAAGCTATGGAAATTTTAAAAGCTTGTAACTTAAGAACCATAAAATTTGGAGTAATGCGATAAAAAACAATAACAAGATAAGATTATTTAAAGCAAAATGCTATGCTAATTCAGTCTGTAGGGTATGTGAAAAAAGTCTGTAACAAATCAAAGTTAAAATTTTAAACAAGTCGCTATTTTGGATAGGTTTAATGGATCAGTCTAAATTTGACAATGATTATTTTTGGAATCATCCTTAGTATGTGCGTGAAATTATAGTTCAATCGACCAAGTGGTTTATTAAAAAAACGTTCATATAAATAGTCCCATAGAGATTGCATTATAGCTAATATTCAAATAGACCAAGCTCAAAAACTAATATTTATTCTGAACATGTGAAAACTTTTTTATTAATATAAACATTAAGCTTAATAAATTAAAGTTACATTCAAAAAAATCTAATGTCCAGTTTTTGAGAAATTTGGAGATCTGTAAAAGCTCTCATAGACCTTCCATTGAAACAATTTTTCAAAGGAGCGTGGTTAAAAAACCATTAGAGTTTTAGTTATTTTTGAATTTTTTCTGATATAACAGGACTTATATATTTAATATCCAGTATAATTTATTAAAATCCAATAAGTAGTTTTTGCTGCTAATTAGCTCAAAAAATCCCAAAAAACCCAAATTCTTTCTTCCTTCATTTTAATCCTAGATCATGCCCCTCTGGTCAATTGACTTGAAATTTTTTTACAAAACAAAGAATAGTTGCCTGTACTTGTGACTAAGAAAAAAATTAATCAAAATAATTATAGATGTTCCAAAAATGGGCGTGACTTTGAGTAAGTGGCTCTAAAACGAATATTTTCTGGGAAATTTCAATAGCATATTTTAAAGTTTGGTGGCAAAATGTATTTGTGTAGTGATTTTTAGCAAAATCTAACGTGTAGTTTTTGAGATAGCAAAAACGGTCCCATAGAGTTACATGGAGACCTAATTTTCAAAAAATTCCCTGGCCCAAACCAGATTTGCCACACCTGTTTTGATAATTTCTTGGGAAATCCGGTAGTGAGATGAACATGTGTGCCAAGTTTCACCACGATCCTATG
>WURS02431609.1:0-71948 GCA_011762765.2 Rhinocypha anisoptera | reverse complement strand
TTCAACGATGCATCACACACATTTGCCCTCTCTCTCTCTCTCTTTCTCTCTCAGTATATATATTATATATATATGTGTGTGTTTGCACCACTCTAATTAACCAAACAATTCATCAGTCACGTTTCAGGCTTCTTAATTCCGCAGCAGAATGGCAACACGTCGCCACGATCGTGCCTCTATTTGTTTCACTACGAGTGTTACAACTGACAACTTTTATGACACCACCACCAGACTTGATTCCACGGAAATAGTTAAATAAAAAAGAACAAATGCGGGGGTAAAAAGAATCATTTAAATTGCAATTACTCCGCCACTCCGCGCAATCATTTATATCTAAATTAATTTGCAAAAAGTCCCCACAGTTTTACCCAATCTTTGTCTGCATGATTTCACGGTAGATTTTAATGTCGTTTGTTTGCTTCTTATACGCTTAAAAATTATGTGATGTTACAAAAATTTGTGAATAAACATAGCCTCTTTAAAATAAATGCTTAGTGATAATGAAAAGATCGATTAATAGTAACGATTTTGGCACTTACTATGGGTTTTATGGATTCTTCCATTTGGATTCGAATGATTTCAATAGTTCAAAGCTAATATCGGTCGGTTATTAGACATTTTAATCATCTTGGTCAATTTAATACTGAAACTTTAAATTTAATAAATTATGTTATATTGTATTTATTTGATTAATTTAAAGTGTTGCTTCACATTTTATTATTATAGAAACAAGTTCTCAAAGAAACTGATCTCTCTTTTTATCTCACTTCTCTTATTTTCAATAAAACACTATGACCAATTGAACTTAACTATTTCTAAAGAAATGTTCTTTCAATAATACGCAGACTTTTGAGAAATTAATAATTCCAACGAACCTTGCTTGATCCTTGGTCCCGATACCAAAGCAAAGTTTGTCGTTTTTTGCAAATTTTTCCAATTCTATCCAGTTTTCAATCAAACAGACTTTAATGTGCACAATTACTAACCATTGAAGACTTATATAATTTTTCCACCAACTCTTCATAATCTAAAGTATCTGTTAAAATTGAAAAATAAAGAAGTGATAAAATTAGGAAGTCTTTGAAACTTAATATCATCGTGTAATATCCCTTTAAATTAACTACTTTCAAAGACGAGTTAACATACACCACGAGTCTCTTTACGAGGAACTGGTGCCTTTACTCTTTGAAATTACATGGAAAAGTAAAACAAAGCTAGTACAGGCGACACTTAAGAAAAGATCTCCATTACAAATCGCCAAAGAGCAAGCACACGCTTAATCTCTGGCCACATCTCAAAAAAGCAACTCTGTACTATCAAAGGTAGATAACATTTTTGGGTCGTTTCTTGAATGTTGCATGTAAAACTAACCAGGTATTTTTAAACGAATCAAATATACAAAAGCAAAGTTATATTGTGGTAGTCAACAATGAACAATTCGCTTTAAAAAATAATGATTTGCCTGCCATCTGTTGGCTGAATTGTTGGTTAACTCTACCTGCAAACTGAGTTAAGTTGGGGTACTTTGAGTTAACTAACAATTCGAATAAGTGGTACTTAGTTAACTCATCAATACCAGTTACAAAAAATCAAATTATTAGTTTAATAAATTAAGTTTAGATTATTAAATATTAAAAAATTAGTTGCCGGATAGTTCCCGTTTGATATTTTCAGGATTCAGTTTGATTTTAAAAACCTTAACTTAATCTGACCAAATTCAACAGGAAAAAAGCAAAGTCCGCTTTTACGTAGAAAATATAAGAATTTAATCTAAATTTTATTTTTAAATATATTTGTTTAGAAACCCACTTTACAGTCATCTCACAAATTTTTATTTTTAAAAACCAGTAAAAACCATTTATATAACCGTTGTATAATTTAATTCTTTTGATAACGAAGCTTGTTGAAACCAAGTGATACTTATAAACTTAAAAAACCAAACCTACTGTGCACTATCTAACCTGCCATACTTTTTGCTGCTTACAACAAATCAAGTTTACTGTAACCTATACATGTGCTTCCTGTCTTTGATCCCAGCGTGACTCAAAGTCCATGTATAGTGCAAGGAAAACTTTTCTTCTAAAGTCGATAGATTTTCAAATTCATTGTGCCAGTTTAGAATCTAAGATGTTTTTTACATACAAATCACACTTCTAGGTTCAAGTGTTTGGACTGCAAGTTTGTTTCAAATAAAGATTTTTTCAATAATTTAGTCATCTGCCTCAACAATGATCATGAGTTAAATTTCAAAGAGTTTTTTCTGAAACTAGATCTTGGTAAATAAAAACTAAACAGCGTTTAAATTCACTTAGAGAGACTGAAAGTTAAATTAAATGCCATAAATGCAAGATAAAACAATACACTTAGAAAAAAGTCATAAACAACGATGATACATAAAAAACAATAAGAACAAGCAAGAACAACTGACTAAATTTATTAATTAAGATTCAATTATTAACAATTACAAAGTAACCCAGATTTTGCATTTTGAGCTCAGTATGACTTGAGTTTGCTTTATTCGTTGAGGAAAACTTTTCGCTTATGAAATTCACGGTCATAGTGTTGCCACGATTCACTTCTTGGATTAGGCATTGGATAGCGAAAATCACCAGGATAAACTGCTTCTCGAGAATGATGAATCCTTATACCTCGGCATTCCTCCCAAGTAGCAGTATTGTACTTCAGCTGATAATAAAAAAATAGAAAGCTAAGATATCCTATGATTGAACGACCAATTATTTTGCGAACAACCGTGGCATTTTCAGGGTGCTAAAATAATAAAATAAATTAATGAAAGTGTAAATCCAACGAGTAATCTACCATTTTCTTAGCCAATGCTCTCTCCACTATGTCAAGGGGTGCGCGGTAAAATCGTCGAATTGGGTTAAGATGCGAGCTAAGAAGATTGGGGACATGAAAAGGCTCAGCGGGATGCAAGTCCAGTGACTTGATGTACTTGATGCGCCACTGGCGGTCAGCTTCGGTGAAGTCGGGGCCTAATCGAGCACGCTCGTTGGCAAACCGACCGTTCAGCCACATGAGTTTGACGCCCGAAGTAGGACTTTGTGCATACTTGGGCACTTCGGAGAAAGTCTGCGTCTTGGCCCGAGCCAAAATCTTGCGAATCTCCGCTTCGGAGATTGAGGTTTTAGGTGCATGGTCCGAGTGTCCTCCCATCGTCAACTCTGGTAACAACTCAAACAACCAAATCGGCAAAGGACAAACACAAACACAAGTTCACTATGTCCACCCAAGTGGCTCTGCATACTGTAATATTACATTAATGGCAACATAAAATTACCTAGCACTTTTACAACACTCAACATTAAATAAAATAATTTATAAACATTTCTTTATTTGTTTAGATAACACTCACTAAAATTGAAATAAAATCAAAAATAAACTTTAATTTTTTACTACATGAGTAAATAATAAACTCATTAGAATCTAAAAAATTTCTTTAATGTTACAATTGTTATGAACGGCAATTTTAGTCTGAACACATGTTTTTGCAACACAAAAAGAGAGAACAACGAAGACTAATAGGCTCACATTTGATTGAATTTGACTTAATTTTCCCCAAAACAATTCAGTTCGTATAAAATGGCGAAGCCAAAGAAAATTGACATCAATGATATGACACCATATCAAGTTTCTGGTTTGAAACAACAACTCGATCAGGTATGTCTTTTATATACAGTAAAGTCTCAAACTTAGGCGTTGTTAAGGCAAAGTAAAAACTGTACTTGTTGTTTTTGTTTAAATATACGTGTAGATGTTTACTGGTTTACTTTCTAGGAAATTGAAATTCTAGAAGCATCGATTTTGGAACTACACGGAGCAAAAACTAAGTTTGTTGGTTGCGTTGATACATGTCAAAACTTTGAGAATATTGAGAATGGAGCACCTATCATGGTGCCGTTGACCACTTCGCTTTACGTACCAGGCAAGATTGTTGACAACAACGCTTTTCTCGTTGACATCGGCACTGGGTACTATATCGAGAAAAATCGCAAGTCCACCGTGGATTATTTCGATAGGAAAGTTAAATTTCTAAATGGCCAAATTGATAAGATTGCCAAGACAATGCAAGAGAAAGCCTCCATTCGGACAAATGTTATGGAAGTTTTGCAGATGAAGCATGCTCAACTCATTCAACAGAAACAACAACAATAGGCCTACTCTAGCCTATTTGTTATATGTACACTGCTTTTTAACTTGTGTATTATTGAATTACATATAATATAATTATATTTTTTCTTTTATAAAAGTTTTATTAAGCTTTATGATTAACACATACGAAAATCAAACTTGGAAGAAAATTGTACTTTACGACTATATATAAGATTGCTTTAGAAGAAGAATGAAGTTTTTGTTGCGTTTGAGTTGATCTATGAGCTCTATTGAAATGTTCACTATAATAAGCTTTTATGTGGAAAAAATGTACTCATTATTTTAAATGTATTACTAAATATTAACTAATTTATATAAATATTAAGCTAACTATTACTCTGATTATTATAAAACTCGTTATAACTTATTATATGCTCTATGGATAAGGTTAACATAAGTTGAGCCTTATATTTTTACTATTAGGAAATTATCTGTTTTCCAAAAATTGCACTTGAACTGCAATTAATAAACGCATTTGGTATATTTTTGATAAATTAAATAATGACAAAACATTGTATAAAATTTTGTTTTTAAATTTTCGGTTTGAAATGGTTTTTTGTTATGAAAGTTTGAATCCTAGCTTGGATAACTTTTGAGAATTTTATTATATTCTAGCGTTAATTATATAATTACATTAAATGATAACTTTAAATATTGTTTTATTAATATTGCATATACACAAACAAGCCAAGTTACAAGTATAATAAAAGTATTCCTAAAAATTATACAGTAAATCTGCATACGAGATTTAACTCAAAAAGTGGCTGTACTAAATATAACTGCAAATGATCTTGTCTTTGTACATGCTTCGAACTAAGAATTCTGTCTTCTACTCTTTCTTTCAAAAAAGTATTAAAGCAGGTTTAGTTAAAATATGACAAGACAAGGGTGCAGTATTTTTCCATTGATAGTTTTGACATTGTCTTAGCTACTCCACTGCAGCACTTTATCTGAAGGTTCAACATTGTAGGTGCATAACTCAAAGATTATTCTCCGGTACATATGCGGTTTAGAAAAGGTCTAATTTTACATCAGCACTGGAGGTAAAACTAGAACAGATCTTTTTGGAAATACTGACTTAGTATTACTGAGACATATATCAGGACTAAACTAATCCATCGTATATTGATTTTATGGTTAAAGTTGCTTTTTATCGGTTGGTTAAGCTCTAATGTCAAAAATGAATGCCCGACTATCGAGCAATGGCTATGGAAAAGCAATTGCCAATAGTCTACCACAGCAGTACACAATAGAAGTAGAGTTTGTCTGCATGTTCAAAGTGATGCTCATCCCGTAGTCAGTAGTGGATGGTGTGGTGAGGTACAGTTTGGTGGAGTGGACGAAAGAGACCCAACCATCCAAGGTTGCAGAATGAGTGGAGATGTGTGATTGCACTAGTGGCACGCATCGGTGCTCAGCCGGATGCGTCTCTGCGCCGGTTCCCTCCAGTCTGGCACTGACGCTTGAGTGGAGTGTTCTAACGTGATTGTGGCCAATTAGCAACAGATTACCGTAGCACTCGCCTCTGCATCGTCGATAAAGCCTTTCTGCTTGCTTGTGATTGCTTAGTAATCGTAGAACCATAAAGCAATTTTTCTTTTCTCACTCCCTCCCTACCTCTCTCTTTCACTTTCCCTTCCGTTTCTCCATTTCAGTGTGGCAAGAATGTTTAGAGTGTTGTAAAGTTAGAGTAAACTGATTGGAACGTGGAACAAAACCCGTATATGTGTCTTAGATTATGATCGGCGTGTCTGAATGGCACTGCAGTAGAGGTCGTTGCCGGACTGACCAGTCGTTTTCTCACCCATCGGTTATTCATCTCAATCGCAGTGGCACAAATGGCCGCACTCAGCTGACAGTAGAGTGCATCGATCGCCTGGCGACCGGTGTCATCGATGCTCGTTTGTGCTGCAGCTCGCCAGACCTGCCGAGCCACTGCGCAGTAGTGCTTCTCACCGAGGCCACTTGCTTAATCAATTTGGAGAAGCTTGTCTGATCGATCTGCTCTCTTGGTTAGCACAACCAACGCCGAGCCACCCGTGTCACCGATCACACCTGACATTCTCGCCCATAAACACCCGTTCGACCGACAGGACACTTTCCAGTCATTCTCTGAGTTTGACTCGGTGCACTCAATCACGATCATAAGGCATCGATGACAAAAGCGAGAAGTGAGTTAGCAAAAAGCTCGTCAGTGCCAACTTGTGGTTGATTGGTGCCGCGCCAGACACTCAGATTGAAACGGTTCAGTCGAATTGGACGCGCGCGCCATCACCGTCAGTGTCGAGTGGACCAATGCACAGCAACACCACCGCCGCGCCATCCCCCTCTAATCTACACTTCGCCCCGCAGATTAACTCTACTTATCTGTCGCCTGTTTTCACATGATTACATCTTCTATCATATCTTCATCATCTATTAGTGCTTGTTCAGTGTATTATTGTTACACAAGTAAATTCCGCGAGCCTAGTTGGCTAAGATTACCTCCGAAGGCGGCAAATACCTGCTAAGGTGACCAGGTCTCTGTGTTGTGCTGCCGATGGTGTTGGTGTGTGCCGGAGAACGTCACTTGGCGCCTTGAGAGCTTGACCACAGTGGGTGCGTGGCACTACTAAACCACGAGCATACCACGAGCACACCACGACCACTCGACGACCACACCGCCAGCACTGTCACTGTCGCGGCAGTTCCCATTCAAAACATGCCAGTCGCACGCACACTCGATTGATTCACCGATTGCAAGTGCCTCACTAGTGTTGTCTCGTTTGTGCCATGCAAGCATGCTACTCGGTCACGCCATTCTGCCCCCTAGTTAGCAACGTGTCTTTCCTGCTCAAGCTAGGCCGCATCTCTCAAGCCTTTTTCCTACCTCGAACGGGACAAACTGTTGGCTTCTGGCCTCATCTACTCACTGTAGTCCATTTCATCAAAGCAAGTCAGCTGAGTAAATAGATATGACTTTTCTCAGCTTGTTGTGTTATTCTCCTAACTTTTGTTACTAGCTAATCGATCAATTCAGCAACTTTTCAGTATTTTTGCCATTCTAACATTTTGCATTCTATTATTTTTCTTTCGCCCTACTATTCATCACATCATATCAATCATCAAAATGTCTCTCAGAAAACTTTTCCGCAAGAACAAAAAAGATGATGGTAAGTATTGTTTATTGTTTCTAACTGTTCGGATTTTTATTTTACAAATTACTAATTTTTATTGAAAAACTCGACAAATACTTTTATTTTGTCGTATATTGATTTTGTTAGATTTATATTCTTTCTATTTATCTAAAACTATCGTAGGACAAGTATTGCTCAGAATGGCGCTTTTGTTTGTAGAAACCACTGCTTGGTCGGTTTCTTAATCTACATATCAACCAATTAATGTCACTGCCACTAAATGGTGACTCGAGACGAGGTCTCTTTCGATAGACTTGTTGCCAATAGCGCTCACCCTGTCAAAGCAAACTATCTTAATGTCACTTGATGTTTAGAGATATCGGCTTACTTTACTTTGCCTGAGTAAACAATCTAGATATCTTTCAGAGTATCTCATGTTCATTTTTACCTTAGTCTTTACTTTTCATCGAATTAAGCTAACTCTACTCTAAAGACTCGGTGAATGGCACATGCAAATATTGATCATTATTATATTGGATATATGACATATGTGTATAGCAAATTCAATTCAATTAAGCCAATTGGCATTCCATCGAGAGTGGCGCATCGAAGCATGTGGCTTCGCGTGGCAGCATTATGTTTTGCCCGATTAGATTTGTAGAGGTTGTGCCGAGTGGTCGATTTGGTGTGTCATCAATGGCTTCATTGTGGTGCACTACTTTGCGTCACTCCACCTGCTTATTAAGCCGTATGATGTGCCAAGAGGTGTGGTCTCTAAACAGTTTACTGTTATCAATGGCTGACCAACTCACTTTCACATCCACCACTATCTAGTAGGGGTAGAAAATCTACCTAACGATGCTTCTATTTTGCACCTACGAGACATCGATTGCTTCGTCTCTGCCATCTTTTGTCGGATCATGCAACCAAAGACTGCGGGATTTCCCGACGGCACTCTATTCATATCATGTCATTCGATCTATCATATCACTCACAGATATTCGTTCTTTAAACTTAACTCAATGGAGATTGAATGAATGAATGAATATCAATTGTGTCGAAGTTATATATATAACAATAATAAAATAAACTAAAATACTAATGACCGTTTTCACTGTTTAACCACGAACAAAATTTGTATCTAGTTGATGAGTGATCAACTAGATCTCAAATATAAACAGGGTGGTTTGGCTAGAAAGTTCAATTCGAGCTATGTATCACATTGTTTGATTTTCTTGGTAACAGTTTACCTGGTGCAACGCTTGTAAGCAAAGCTTCCCTTAGCATGTTTGGTGCCACTAGCACCAAGTTGGTTGATACATCTGAGCTGGTGATGGCAGGCCACTTTAGCACGAGTGATTGTGTCAACACTCAGTGGTGGTTGATGTTTGTTTGCGCTATGGGTTGGCCTCCACTCGAAACTTGCGCGCGGCATTGCCACCCCATCGGTGGGATGGTGCGAGAGCGCGCGACAGGCCGATTTATCATCTATTTCATCCCGAGTTAATATTATCGGCTCCATTAATTGATTTATTTCTGCCATCTTCGAGCGCGACACCGTAGCATCGGGAGCCTGGCAGTAGTGGAAACAACAACAGGCGCCTGTGTCTACGGTTGCTGTCTGAGTGTGGTGTTGTCTGTCACCCAGTGCTGTGTCAAATGCAGTGAATGATAAAACACACCACACACGCCACCAGGCATAGCGCCCTCATTGCTCTTGCAGGCTGCTCGAGTGGAGCTCGCGACTACCACCGAATGCTATCCTTGTCGCCTTCATTGCCCTTAATGACGCTTTCGATGATGCTTTACATCCTCTGATTTTGTCTTGTCTTTCTCCTTCGCTCTCGTCACTTGGTCTCTTTTCTTGTTCTCTCACTTAACAGAAGTGTTCTTTACTCGGCTCGATCCACTCGGATTCTTCTAGTACTTTTTTTCGCGCCAACCGACCTCCGCTCTCTCACCTTTGTCATTTATATGAGATTTGCTTGTTAATTTGCGTTTTCACAGAGGTGCGAGCACAAGGTAACAGCACTATTGATTTGCCTGGCTTAAGGCTTAAGTTAAGCTCATTGATAGTTACTTACACTTTCATTTTCTGTTTGAGCGGTCGAGTTAATCTTGCTTCGTTTTGCAAATGTTTCTCTCGTTAGCATTTTGTTAAATCCAATTCCCATTAGAAACAAGTAACATTCTGACAATCTCAGTTGCCGATTCTTAAAAAATAATCAGTGAATAGAAACACTAGTAATCCTATTAATAGACCCACATCTACCTCATAGACAATAGAGATGTCTCAATTTTTCCAACGAACAAGCGTTTAGAAAAATATTAGTTTGTTCTAATACCAATGAAAGTACGTTGGTGTCGAAACAAAGTGTAACAGCTCAAAGCTTGAAGTGAGCACAAACCACCTGCTGTTACATTTAGTACAGAGACTCTTACCTTCGTGAGAGTTGAATTACGTGAATATGAGTGTTTATTGTACTCAGATAATTGAATTTTAACTATAAAGGCTTATTTTTTTAAATTTTTAATTTAATGTAGCACAACATTGAGACTTTTTTCTACTAAATATCGTTGTATCTTTTTTGTCTTTTGAAATGGCTATGTAAATTTGTAAATTGATTGGGATGTTTACAAGTGTTTTTATTTATTAATTGTTATTAAAGAATCAGTAATTAAGATTACTCGGGTGTTGTAAGTTTGTTTTTAAACAAGTAAGTTTACAATGTTGCAGCACTCTTGTAAACTTGGTTAGCTTATATATAATTTATAACAAAAAGTTTTACCTGCTACTCTAAAGACTTTTGGATAGACTGTGAAAAAAAGTTGTGAATAAACTTGTGCCGATGCTGTGCATCACTTACCACCTAGATAGAAAGCAATGCGCCATCAATTGGAGCTTTTAAATCGGCTTATTTGTCACATTTTAACAAAGAGAGTCTCAATTACAGCTGTAATTTGCTAACTTGTCGCTAGAACTCTCATACCTGAATGCAGGCTACTCTGCACCACAGGGTCAATCAGGACGCATCATTGTGGCACGTTTCGCCTAAGGGTCAGATGACCACAGAGGTAGAGAACAATCAAGGGCCATGTTTTGTTTTGTTCATTCTAGTCGAGTTTCTATAGGAGGCGCCTTATGGATGCGTGAAGTGTCTCGGGCCAGGTGACAGCTGATTGCACCCACTGCTTTTGCGCAATGGCCGCTTTGAATGGGCGCACTATTCGAAGCGCGGCGCGTGTTGGATTGCCACTCGAGGCCTCACACTTTGCCAGAAGCGCCTCGACGACTTGTTTGGCCATCTTTGCACGGGTGGGCTTCCTCTCCTCTTTTTCCTCTCTCTCTCTCTCTCCAAGTTTATTTGTTATTTCGCTTTGTTGTTGTTTCTCTGATTCTTTAAAACTTATTTATATTGCATTCTTAATGTTTGTTCAAGAATGTTACTGTAACAGACTGTTGAACTTTAACCATCATAAAAGACAACTACTTTGATTGTCTTTGCCTCTCTTGTGTCTTTATATATGCATACAGTTGAGCAAAACCCTTTGTTAGGTTTCACAAAAATCTAATCGTTTGTTTTTTAGTTGTTTTAGTGAACGCATCTTCTATAACAGCGGATACCCCAAGCAAAGGATCGACTTCAAAGAACTCTGGTCGTGGGATCAACTTGTTTAAATCGCGCAAAATCAATAATTCTTACTCAGTGTCGGACCTGACAGATAAGGAGAGTAAAAACATCAATGCATCTAGTTTACGCTCTCCTTCTGTGATCTCATCTAGCAACAAAGATAATTCCGACCATTGGCATTCTCGCTCGGTGACTAAAAGTGCCCAAGTGAATGTGACTAGTCAGCATATTTCTAGTGGTTTGAATTCAAATAGCATATCTGCTAGTGCTGGTCATCCTTCAAAGAAACCTCCTACCAGTAATCTATCTCATTCTTCTACCTTACAAGCCAAGTCCCAATCCAATTTTGTTCAAGAGTCTGACAACAAGGCTTCGCATTTACCGCTCAACGAATTAGAGAAAAATTTTGCTAATTCCAATCTGCAAGTGGACACTGAGTCGCATAAATCCGATTTGGACACCAGCGCGGTTGTTCATAGTCGCAAGAATCGGCTTGGTTCGGGCAAGGAATCAATTCGACAAAGCGTTATTAAATCAATCACCTCGACCATAATGCCCTATTCGAAAGAAAAGTCACCAGGGGCAGAGGAGGATGCTTCTAATAGTAAGTTTGATGTCTTGATTAGAACAACATGTCTGCTTGCGTTATTATTGTCATTTGTCGGTTAACTGTTTTTATGTTTTAATGATTACTCCTTAATTGCAACATTCACATGACATCTATTTTCAATGCACTTAGTATTTTGTTTCAATATTCATTAGTAATGCAATGATTTGCTGCTCAAGTCTCCTGATATTGCTATTCTTAGGCACCTTGCTCAAACAGGCATGGCATTCTCCCCGAATATTGGATTTACAGTGTGAGTTATAGTGCAATTTAAAGTGTACTTTTTCCCTCCGTTGACTGTATATTTTCGATTTAATATTAGAAGAGAATTCAAAATCTGTGGTCAATTTGTTTAAGAGCGCCATCTAGCATAGTCAATCATTTGGATCCTTCTTGTATCATCTTGCTAGTTTCTTGCAATCCCAAAGAGCACACTAAAAAAGCGAGAAGTTGCATTGTTGTGGATTCTTAAGTGCAGTGATGAACAAATTGGCAACCGAGATGAGACGTGATTATCCACGGCTCTCTCCGTCTCGAGCAAGTTGACAAATTAGCCGCGAGCTTTTCTGGCATCGTGTAATATTTTCTATTAGCGGACGCCGGTTTCTTGTCTCACTTGCCAAACTGTGCTTCTTTTAGTAGTCTTGAGACTAATTCTGTTTGTTTACTGTAACATGTTTTCAACTATTCCTCTTTGAGCCATACTACGAGCGAATTTTACTGGCAGTAATTCAACACAGTTGTGCGTCACAAGGCTAGACAGCTCTTGTTGTCAGTGTCAACCTTTAATCGATTTTTGTGTTAACTATTTTAAAATTATTAATATCAAGTTTTATGTTAACATTCGATTCAGGTGACGGCCAAATGCTTAGTCAATTGCTATACTAGTTGTTACAAAGCATGCTTAGTCAATTGTTTCGCTGGCCTTTGCATTTTTACGTGTGAATAAGCGCTGCTGAGTCCAGCATTATCTTTGCTTGGTTGGTTATTCAACAGTCAGAAGCTACTTTGGAACTACCCCTTTTGGTCAATTTCAAATTGAATTAAGTTTATCAATTGTGTCGTAAGGTTGTAAAAGATAGTTGCCGGATAGGCTTGATTAATTGAGTTGGATCTTTTTGTCTACGTTTGTTTGCTACTTTAGTACTAATAATTAAAGGAATATCTTATTTTTTTATTGTAAAATTCAAAACTATTTTTAAATTTTGCAAATTTACTAACTTACTACTCCCAGCTTTAAAAACTTGCTAGAAAAATTCGAAATTGTGAATAAAACTAAATCTCGAATTTTCTGTTTCGATCTTTTTTGTGAATAATTTACAATGTATACATTTACAAGTACGTACTTGAGTCTACACTACACTCCGTTGTTCTTATTATTACAATTGTATGTCGAACAAGAAATTGCTGAAGCTACTTTTGCTCAAAGTTATAGTAAATTTTTAAAATATATTTATGATATATTTAAATGAAATTCTGAAAATATTAGTAGTTTAACAAAATCTCCTTGAGATTTATGCACCTGGTGCATTGCACCACGTGAAAGCACATCATTAATATGAGGCGACATCTGTCTTTCGATCTTCAAAGTAGTATATTTGAAATCAAATTTTCCACTCACTAGATGTCGTTACTCATGTGAAAAATTTTATAGATTCATGTTTAAAAAATTTATCCTGGAAAGCGCTTGAAAATATGAAGGTATCCCAAAAGCTATCAAGACTAGATGTGATTCTTTGCAAGTGTGCCCTCGAGTATTGATGGTGAAATGGCGAGAAATGTGGTACAGTTGATTGGTGAGTGACTCTGAGCGGGCGTTGTGTTGCGTTAACGTTGCGGTGACACCACTGCTCTGCTGCCGTCGATTGAGAGCCCAGCTCCCGGAATGAGACAGGCACCACCGTGACACCACAGCCAGTTTGTGCCACTACGCCAATGCTTAATGCTCAATGCTCAATGCTTTTGCCACGGTCACTCTCACGGGCTGTCTGCTAGCGAAACACCAATGGTTTCATTTACACGAAGCAAAGCTCACCTCTACTAGTTCTGCTTATATATTCCAGAAAAAACTACATCTAGCAAACGGATGGCAAGTTTTTTTAAAGAGAGCTAAATTTTATATATAGTATATTAGTATTATATATATTTTAGTATATTAGACACATTTGGGCTAATATTTAATCCAGTTTATAAATCACTAACCAGTTTTAATAAAAAAATTTACAGCCCTTCGATGTGTGTAACGGTATGTCTTTGTGGATGGTCAACATGCATTCAAATTGTTGATTTTAATAACTAGTAGAAATTTTAAACTTCAGATATGTTTTATACTCTCAGATTGATGACACATATGAAAAAACTAGAGAAAACGATAAGTTAGAGCTGCAGATCAATGCAGATTTTGATTATAAGGAATAGCAACTTTCCACAGAGAACGTAAAGCTAGTTTATGGCTAAGCCACTTTATACTAAGTTAACTTTGGCTCGTGTAAATGGAGCGAGTAGCGCGCTGTGTTTCTTGTGGTCGCAATTTTACCAACACAAACATAGCAGCTCTGACGGCTTGCTCGCTTGTGCCGTCGATCGGTCGGGCTTGTGGTGCAAGCAGGGAGCGCGGCGTCGGCAGTCTCAGCGTTTGTTGTCGCCCGCTTCAAGCCACTTTGGCTCTTCGCTCATCGCCATTGAATCTGCTGCTTATATACCGAGCGTCCATCATTTCAATTATCGAGTCTAATTGCAACAGACTACGACAAACTCATCTGACTCAGTCGTAGACTGTTGAAGTTATGCCAGATAAATGAATTGATGCACTGGATGTATATAAGCAAAAAAAAGAGGTAGTGTGGTAGTGAAGCTAGCACGTTGCGGAGCGTTCTACCGCCGCCATTGGCACGCCATCTCGGGTGTATATGGAAGCCTGTGGACTGTGGAGTGAGTGGCTCGCGAGCACTCGGATTCCCGCGCCACCAGCCGTCGCCGTCACTGCAACAGCAGCCCGGACTCGAGGATCCGAGTGGCAAGAGCCAGTCTGCTACAGCATTACCATTGCCATTGGCCCAGCACCAGATATTGCCTATTCCGGAGTCTAATTACATTTAAGTTTGCTCTGCCTCGGTGCGAATGTCAACTGGGAAGCTCGCGTCTGTTTGCCCCTCTCGTCTCGCTTATCGTCATCTGTTTTATCGAAGAACTCACTCGTCCCGCCAGGCAGCAAGTCTCACTGTGCGCTCAGCACACACATGCCAGTAATAGAGGCACCAGCCAATCGGCGCAGCCATCATTATCACCATCCAACCAACTTTCCATTCATTTTATCTACCTGTTTGGCATAAGGAGAAGCAACGTCTGCTAGAGGTACATTCTTGTCTTGGTCGATTGGCATCTGACACGCATAGTTGTCTCAGCTCTCAGCTTGTCTTTCACTTCTACCCCGGTGTGTCTTGGTCATTCACTGTATGCGACAGAATGCTGGCAAGATAGCAACTCATGCTACCCAACTTCTACAAGCACGAGGCGAGCTCAGCATCGGTGATGAACCCTCGATGGCCCAGTGGCTCTAGATGAAGTGATCGATCGTGCGGCATCGAATATGCTTCCGTCATCGTGCACAGAGAAGTGATCGGGTGGCCAGGCACAGACAAGACTGAGGACGCATTGTTGAGGCAGTGAACAAGCTAAATCCGCCAAGAACACTCGGTCCTGCCATCTCATTGGTTTGATAGTGGCCTACCGATAATCTAGTGATTATCTCTACCGTCGCCAGGATAAAGCCTGTTTTATGCGAAACTAATCGACGATTTAATTCAACTTAAGCATCATTGACGCTAGCAAGTAATTTCTGTACAATCGAGTTCTGGTTGGAAGAGTCCAACTACCACCGAAAGCATCTATCAGTTGATTTGTCACCAGAATGTAAAGATTACCAAGTTTTTTTGTTGGATTTCGGCATGGCCGGACTCACTTGCATGTGATACATCGCGTGCCCTCTCTCTCTCTCTCTCTCTCTCTCTACCTCAGCGTTGCGCATTTTATGTTGATCTACTTGTGTCTGTCTATTTCTATTTTTTACAACGTTGAGTAGAGAAGCAGCAGTGTCACTGATTTAACGATTCTTTCTCCTCCTTGAAGAATATTTGTGCTTATTAGACAGTAGTTTACATGTAGTTGCCTCTGGTGTGTCTAATAATTTGAAGCAAGCAGATGACGATTGCACAACTTAACAGATATCCAGTGCACGAGCGTTTTATTACTCAAAAAAATTTCTTTGTTATTGAAATATGACCTCAACTTTGACCTCAACTCCTTGAATTGGCAAGATTATAACTAGGTTTCGATTGACTACTTACAGCATTTTCGTCGTATTCATTTTCATATAAATAGTCAAAATTTTGCATTGGGACAGCATATTTGAATTAGTTACGAAATTTGAAACTGAAGACGAGTGAAGTGTATTATCCAGTGGTTAGTAGAATTGTACACCATTAAAGTGCAATTTGCGAAGACAAATCTGAGTGTCAACAGTGTCCAACTATTTGGAGTCACCATCACTGCCCTCCAAGTCAGTAGTCAAGGAGAACCATGGGTAACGCACCAGCCTCGAAGAAAGGGGATACTACAGAAAACGGTGAGATCTTGGTGCTCAATACACCAAACTTATTTAATTCTACACTATTGATCGTACAAGGCAGTTATCTCAATATATTATGGTTTGGTGACCTTGGTCAATGCACTCCCAAATTTAGGTAATCATTACCATACCCCAAGTGTATTTCATCAAAACATACCTTGTATATATGTAAGCATTACAACTTTTGAGGGTCACCAGTTTTCGCTTGACATAAATTAACTTATTCTGTTTCTTCTTTTGGATGCTACTGTTATTTTTGCTTTGCAAGCGTCAGTAATTCCACTGCCTTAGTGCTAGTAGTTTATATTTAGACACATGTGACTTTTGAAGTGAAGGCTTGTGCTAGTCTCAGTGAAGGGCATCATTAAGATGTTTGCCTGTGCACGCTGCTAGCTAGTGAGATGCCAAGTTGTTGATTTATTCAGAGACTATTGGTTGTGGTTGCTAGTGCTGTCGGTCTTTCCAGTGAAGACGCGCCACTTGCCACAACTACTATGTCACAGATGCAAAGCAGGACCACTGCTACCAGTTCTCTAGTTCTTCAGTTATTCACTTTATTTTTGTCTTGGTCAATTCAGGTTTCAGCCGAATTAGTTCAATATTCACAGTCGTCAAAGAACATTATTTATTTATTTTTTTTGCTAAACTTTTGGTTTGCAAAAGTGCCAGCGTTAAACGGTGGCAAACTTTAAGCAAACTCAAGTTTTCAGACTGGACAAGGTTAGCGACAGTTGATAACTCGCCGCATAAACTGAGTGCATGCGCACATTGGTGCTATTAGACCACCCGTACCAGAGGTTTTTAACAAAACAAATTTTTATTTTTACTACTTGCTTAAAAATCTTACAGCAGTTTGAATCTTTATTTAAATTATATATATGTAATATAATAAGCAAGTCTCAGCCACTGAGATCACTGCTGCTCAGTGTCTCAAGTTGGAGTTAGACCGAGTGACCAACCCACCCTAGGAGAGGCCAGAAAAGAAACAAAAAAGGCATTTTCGAGTTATTCTATTATACAAATTATTTGTATGTTAAGCTAGTTACAAATGGCTATTTTCAAAACTCACAATTTTTAGATAATAAAAGTTTATATTATTTACTACTGACAATCTAATTGCTGGATAAATGGTGAATGCAGGTTATATTATGACTTTATTTTTATAAAATATAATTATGTGTTTTTATAATACACTAAACCTATCGACTATATGCTTATTACATTTCAGAGTAGCGAGAAAAATATAAACATCATTGAAGAGTATACTAATGTTCGAGGCAAATTTCGATTTTATATTTTAGGCAATGAGAAGTGATGTTAGAGAATTGGATGCTACGAGTCATGATATGGGAGATGTGACTAAGGTTGTTAATTAGAAACCTTTGGCTAACTCACGGGTTCCAACTCAGTGTTTGATCGATTGTCTACTAAGACTAATGTGTGGTTTGCTTTTGTCAAAGCCTGAGCCAGCTGGCCAGGTGTTATTTTGTGGAGCAATTGTGCCAAAGAGAGTGCCATTGCAGTGCCGGTACGGTGGCCGCATCGTTTCTAACTAACGGTGTCCATTATCATCTCACCGCTGCCGTGCATCTCGCGTTTAGCATTGGTAACGAGATGACAATCTATCGGCCATTAGAGCGCTGCCTAGTGAGACGAGCGCACTTCGCTCTGATGACGGTGGCAGCGGCAGTGAGTTGGCCAATGCATTGTCTCGCTGTCTGTCTTGTGACGATAGTCGGATTTAGTGGCTCTGCCTGACCGACTAGATGGTGGTCTGGTGTGCACTCTATCGGTGCCTGGCTGGCCATAGTCTTGTCGATAACGCTGTGATTGTGAGGGATTTTATGGCTCTACTGGTGCCACATACAACTACTGTCCTCAAGCCTTCCAGCGTGGACTATGGACCAGTTTTGGGCTTACCCCTCTTCCTCTGTTTCGCTTTTCTGCTACTTGACAGACATACGACGAATTGGAAAGATATGTCTACAGACGTCTTACTACAAAAGTTTGATTAACTCAAATAGAATTAATTATTTGGGCAGCTTGGTGGGTGAAATGTGTCAGTGGGGGACAGGAGATGAGCACGCGCACCACGCTTTAATTTGATTAACAGTCGCCAGGTACGGGTGCAATGTGTGATTATGCAAAGCGCGCGCATTGCAGCACTGTCCAGGCATCACGTAGACAGCCATTGGCTATATCACCGCCGGTTCCATCCACCAATGGCCATAAAGTGAAATGAGTCTCTGCAGTGACGACCACCAAGCGAGTGGCACGTCTCGCCGAGCTACAACCGATGCTCTGCTGCCTAGCATCGTTCTTTCCTCAAACTAGTTACTGCTGGACCTAGCTACCTAGGCTCCTATTCATGTCACTTTTCACCACTATTTACAAGATTTTATCTAAAACATCACTGGAGATGGTTTACTTTCGCTTGGTCAGCCCATAGTCTTTGTAGGCTGATTTTTATTATTATATTTGTTTGAGGTACTTTTTTATTGCGCGATGTTATACGATATTAGACCCATCTGAATGGCAGGTGGACTGGTGAGCTAGTGTTTTCGAATGTTATTTACTCGAGCGCTTTTTGTCACCTAGGTTCTATCACCGGATTTATCTAATATTAACCTTCCATTTTAACTTACCGACTGTAAAATGGCTTGTTTTTAGTGATAAACTGTGCTAAAACAAGTGATATTTTGTCCCAAGTCCATAAACCTCATCAGCTCAGTACCTATTATGTATAATTCAGTTTAACTTGGGTTAGATTCTAGTACTAGTCAAGGTAAATGATTTCTCGTGATCGCTCGTGATTGCTCTTGATCTAACAGAGACACTGTCATACGCTTGGCACTAATCATTGGATCTATCTATAGAAAATAGTTTAAGTCGATACTCCCGGTCTCTTTCTCGATTTTTTTCATTGTCACTAACTCAATTCATTGTCTTCGCTTGTCAAAGTATGGCAAACTTCACAGTATCTGTTTATTGTCGTCTCTTTTGTGTTTTATCTCAATATACCTTGTATGCTTCAGTGAGGATTTTTAAAAAGAAAACCATGGACACTTCGTACATACATCCAATTTTTTCGAATGATTAATTTAATGTTATATTTTATGCTTTCAAATTACTTGGAAAAATCAGGCAAAATGAAGTGAGCATTGCTTACATGGTGGAAAGTGTAGCAAGTAAAATGTGAAGCATCTTTGCGGTTTAATTTTACTTGTACAACATTATTTAGAATATATTAATATATTTACCATTATTTATTTATTTATTGAATTTGACGACAAATCAGGTTATATTTTGCTTTGTTGGCACTTTTGATCTTGATGCGAACATCAATAAGTTGGTCATTGTGACTGACTCAGTGAACTCAAGTTAGTTGGAGAAGTGCATAGAGCAGCCCTATGCGACTGCGTGTACCGGGTCTTGCCACTCGACCTCACCGAGTCTTGCTCTCTTTCTCTCTCATTCTCTAAATAGGGCAAGTATAGTAGTTTTCAACAGATATTCAACTTGGGTACCGCACCTGGATCTAAAATGTGCGCATGTACTAACCATTGAACTCTAGGTTAAGGCAAAAGCGTTTCTATTAAAAGGAAAGAATCCAAAAGTAGAGCAAAATTGGATGCATTGGTTGTTTCTATTTTTAGAAATAACCTCTTTTTGGAGCATCCTAATTCAGATGGTGGTTCCGGTATATGGCGCGTGCACCAGGTCACTCGAGGGATTGTAGAGTTGTGGCATGGTTTGGTGTGGTGATGAGCGGTGCAATGGGTGCCATCCCGGGCTCCATTGCCGTCTCTGATGCCACCCGAGTCTCTATGGGTCAGAGCTGGGTGGGCGCCGTTCACCCCTCATTTTTGCCTTTGTGCTCATGCTCAGGCGCACTTTGTTTTGAACCAGATTCTTGCTTTGCACTCTGTTCCATTTCTGGATTAGAGTTCACCCGCGTAGCTATTTATAGTAACACGAATCGTATCCTTATCTGCCACTGTGAATGTCCCTCTCATGTCCTTGTATTGATGCCAGACCGTCTCAAGTTGGACTGAAAATGAGGTCAAGCTCGATATACTTTATTTTACTATATGTATTCTGAGTCGAGTTGAGCGGATTCTTGTAGACTTTTTTGGGGTGTATTTGAGTTAGCTATGCATTATATTTGTATATTTACAAATGATTAGTTAAAGGCATTTAGACTAACCACCAATATCTAGCTAACACTGACTTGGGTTGACTGCTTGTCTGATTGGACAAACAGCATCAAGTCGTGTCTTTGGTTACTCTGCTTTTCCAAGTGTTTACTTTAGGTAATCTTTTTTCCATTGAACTAGCAGGTTTGATAGAGCATTATTGACACAAAGGTGTCAATGTTGGTTGCAGCACCGAGTACGGTGTGCCGATTCAATTCTGCTCAGTGCCTGGTGCACTAGTGGAAGTTGTATGGTTCCGTGCGTTTTGTGATGTCAGGTCTCAGGTGAGTCGCTCCGCCGACTTGCAACTCGTCAAAGCGTCAGAGCAAGCACCATAAGAGTCTCTCTTTGTCACTTTTTTGCTTATATTTGGCAAATTAATGAATTTAGTCTTTCTGAGTGGCATCTGTTTCATACATACCACTACCAATGCTAGTTAGATCGAGCTCCGGCATTTATCAAAGTGAATACCGATGATTTGCATATTCATTAGTTCTTGTTTCACTGACCTTCCTAAGGCTCACAAGTTGGAGAGGACCTCGGAGGTTGATGTTGCTCTACTAAGTTGATTGCTGGCTAGGTTCTCACCCAACACCAATTGAAAGAGGGTTTTTTTCAGTTCTGGTGTCGGGCTAACGATCGATATACTAACAATGTTATTGTTTGTCGTCGCCTGTTACAGATTACTTCAGTAGCACTACTCTCTATGATGATAGATTTTCAGGTAATGCCATTTACACTCAATTTGATTCCCTAAGCTGTTGTGCTTTTTACCTCCATCAATTGTAATCTATATAAGGCAGTTGACCAATTCCGTTTACACATAACCAACTGGCTATGCTTAACTAACTGAGTTGCCGTTGTCGATTTTTGCAGAATTATACTTGTATATGCTAACTACTTGTTTTCTTTTATAGTTCAAAAGTTTCTTGAAAAAGCAAAAGAAGATTTTGAACGAAAATGGAACACACAGAGCTCTAACACCGCCTCACTCGACGACTACGAACGCATCAAAACGCTTGGAACAGGCTCATTTGGTCGTGTGATGCTAGTACAACGCAAAACAGGGCCAGATGCAGGAAAGCATTTTGCTATGAAAATTCTTGACAAACAGAAGGTAATTTAAATAATTTCAACTTTGCCATTTCACTCATTTTTATTTATTTAATAGGTGGTTCGTTTAAAACAGATCGAACACACTTTAAATGAGAAGAAGATCTTGCAAGCAGTAGATTTCCCCTTTTTGGTTCATCTTGATGCTTCTTTTAAGGTATCCAACAATGAAGTGTTTGATTTTCTAAATTGAAAATTTCCAATTCACTTTCAAACAAACCTATATGAATGCTAAACATTTTGAAACTAATGTCGAAACCAATTTCCCAGGACAATAGTAATCTCTATATGGTCATGGATTATGTCCCAGGTGGGGAATTGTTTTCTCATCTAAGAAGGATGGCCAAGTTTAGGTATTGAATTGCTGCTTTTTGTTAATCGACTCTTCCTCGGCACTGTCTTTCAATGTTCTTGTCTTCTAATTCGACTTTATTTCAATCTTGTGCTTTATCTTGCGATTTATTTTCTCGAGTTTAAGTATGATCGTAGGAAAACATGCAAAGCGCGCCTTTTGATATAAAGTTGAAACTAACTGGTGTATTAGTAATATATTCAAACTAATAATTGAAGAAGCTGAACAACATATGAAGATATCACAGACACAGCAATTCTGTGATATAACATCAATGATAATGTGGTTTTTCTTACGTCTTCATAGGACAATTCCTACCTTTACATGGTACTTGAATATGTTCCCGGTGGTGAGATGTTTTCACATCTGCGGAAGACAGGCAGATTTAGGTAAAGAAGGTTTTCACTAATTCCGGTAGATGCATGCTATGCACTCTTTAGGCGTTTTCTATGCACCTTTTCATTTAAATGCTTGCATGATCTATGTTTCTTTGTCTCTTTTCACTTTTCTGTTTAACTTTTTTTTCTTCTTAGTCTTGTTTATCTAGTTTTGCCGAGTACTGTAATTTAACTTGTAATTTATTTATAATAATAATAATTTTGTCGATATTTTTAGTGAGCAGATGGCTCGATTTTACGCCGCACAGATCGTTCTTGCATTTGAATACTTGCACTATCTCGATCTCATTTATCGTGATCTAAAGCCAGAGAATCTATTGATTGACCAACAAGGTTATATCAAGGTAAGCGTCAACTTGTTTTGGCATTTTGTAATCTTAAGATTATTTAATTATTAAAGGTAACAGACTTTGGCTTTGCCAAACGGGTTAAAGGCCGAACCTGGACTTTATGTGGTACTCCAGAATATTTAGCTCCAGAAATTATCTTAAGCAAGGTATAATATCCACATAAATGAGTTATTTCAAGTACTCACATATATCAATCTATTTTTGCAGGGTTATAACAAAGCAGTCGGTATGGATGCGAACTGATTAAAGTATGCTTTTCAGTGGTAATTGATAGTTTCTTTTCTCTTAGACTGGTGGGCTTTGGGCGTGTTAATTTACGAAATGGCTGCTGGCTACCCTCCCTTCTTTGCTGATCAGCCTATTCAAATCTATGAAAAGATTGTCTCTGGCAAAGTTCGCTTCCCTTCACACTTTAGCGTGGAGTTAAAAGAATTATTACGGAATTTGTTGCAAGTTGACCTCACCAAACGATATGGAAATCTCAAGAATGGTGTGAATGACATCAAGAACCACCGTTGGTTTAGCTCGACTGATTGGATTGCCATCTATCAAAAGAAGGTAAGTGTTAGAGTTGCTCAAGGTGAAAGTTTGCTTTGGTGGTTGACCAAGTGGCCAAGTGAAAGTGCACGGTGACTGACGTGTTTGATTTGTTTGTCTTCTTCTTGCATGGTGACTAACACTGAATCGCCTGGTTGCACCAACCTTTAATCACTGCTTGCATGCATGCACTCGATGCTAACCCACTTGCGATGGCCACCTTCCACCGCTGGCACATTCTGCTTGCTAACCACAAACATTGGCCTGACCATTTACTCACTCATTGGCTCACGATATGCTGCTGCTTGTTTAGTACGCCCGAGTGCCACTCGTGCCTCGGATTACATCCAGTGGCGACACCAGGCACTTTGAACAGTATGAGGAGTTACCTGACTCGTTCTTTAGTCAGAGCCGAAATCCCGATAATTTCTTCTATGAAGAATTTAAAGACTTTTAAATACATACAACACACTAACTGTTTGATGCCTGCCAGCCTTCCTGCATGTTTGTCTGTGAATAATTTACCTGTTATTTTCATTTGTATTTTATTGTTTTGTTATAACAATTTTCTTGTTTGGTTGTCGGTTTTAGTAATGCTATATTATTTATATACTGCTACTGTACACTATTTTGTATCATTTTGTTTATTTCAATCTTGCATTTTTTATATTTCAATGCTTAAGCATGCTCTAATAAAGAAGTAATGTAGTTGAATAGCACACGCTTTGGCGCAGAGTCTCACTAGTAATGCTCGCTGATTGCTCACTTCACCGCTCACTATGCTCTTTTTGCTCTGTCAGGTGGAAGCACCTTTTCTTCCCAAGTGCAAAGGCCCGGGTGACACGAGCAATTTTGACGACTATGAAGAGGAGGCTTTGCGAATATCGAGTACCGAGAAGTGCGCCAAGGAATTCATCGACTTCTGAAAAGGTGGCGAGCTGTATAGGCGGGAGGGTGTGAATGCCTCGGCCAGCAAAACCTTGCACCCACGACACCTTGTCTCCCTTTTGCCCCTCGATTCATCATCGTCCGCGTTGTGTTCAAAATGGCCAGTGCCACTCTCTTGTGTTTCGAGGTGACTTGTCAGTTGAGCTAGCGCGCTTGAGCGAGCCTTGCTACGACAAGTAGAGCTTCCATTCTGCCCTCTCACTGCTGATCACACTCGGCTCGTCCAGGTGGTCTTCTCTTGTTCAGTTCTTTGCCCCAAGTAATCGACGACTGCACACACACCACCATCAGCCTGCTCTGCTCATCGATTTGTGCAAATAATGCTATTTCTTTCTCAAAAGCCATTTTATATATATATTATATTTCTACATCTGCCTATTCTCCTTTGTGTAATTGTGAATATTTTTTCTACACCTTATCAAGGAAAGAGTCACTCAGTCATCTCTCATTGACATTAAGCCACGATTCACATTTCTTGTTGAATTTGTTCTTTTTCTTATTAATAATGCTGATAATTCTGTTTGAAGATACACACACACATACACTACAACTTTATTTGTTATCAAATTATTTTTAGTTATTTCATTATATATTCAGAATAAATTCATGAGCAACGTTGTCAGTGAGAAGCTAATCCTTGTTGCATCCGTTTCTGCGAGTTGACTATCCTCTGTGCTAAGTCTCACAGTGGATGAGTGCTAAGCAGTGACACTTAGCCACTACCAGTACCAGATGCCCTGCCAAACGCCAATGGTGTTCCAATCAACGCATTACCTTGAAGTGTTAGCCATCCAAGTCACAATCGTCTACAAACGCTCGTCTTAGCAGACTGTCCGCACTCTAGTCATACACTCATCAATGTGAATCCCTCTGTCTATTCTTGGATGAACCAACTTCGTTATTGCAAACGAGCTCTATCCCAAATGACACACCCACTTGCAATAGAATGCATTCAATGTATGATCATTCATAGGAGGTACCACCAAAGAGCGCCTCGATCATTGTCACTTTCTTTCTCTTGTCTTCTATCAATTTGTTGCGTATCGTTTTGTTATTATGCTGTCCATTCAATTTAAATCATTATTTTTATATTGCCTCACTGACAATTATATTACCCCAAATAAACAACAAGAGACAGCGAAAGTGAAGGACATTGACCGAAGTTGATCATAGAAATTGCTCGTTTGATTCCAATGTGCAACTTTGTTATTTCCCGTTACTGTTGCTCTCCCAACTTCTTATTTTTATTTATCTTCTTTCTCAAAATTTATCATCCCAATCTCTAAACTTTCTTTTTTTGTCAAGAACTGTTGTTATTTTATCGAGATTATTTTAATTATTAATAATGTTGTAATCTGTCTGTACATAATAAATAATACAATTTATATATTCGTTTTTATGACTATAACAGTTTAAAGTGATAGAAATGTGTACTTTAGAAAACTTGTCTGACATTGATGTTAATTCGGTGTATTTTTGACTTAGAATCAGCTTTCAAGTTGCATTTCGACATACCATCAGCGTGGGTAACTATTTTGGGAATCGCGTGCAAAGCCAGTCGACTTTCGCCTGACATAATTAATAAATCAGAATCACGCAATAGTATGGGAACAATTGGATGCGTGGAATCTTTGGTAAGGCCACCAATCAGAAAGATGGCAGGCGAACCCAAACTCAAACTCAACAAAGGTGCTTGGTGATTGAGCTCAGAGTAATCGCTGTGAAAGCACAGTGATGAGTTATGCCGGTAGTAGTTGACAATGCCCGCTTCGGGTCGAAATTTACACTGCATATATGCTGACGCAATCAGACATAAGTCTTGCACTCTTCCTGGAATCTTGATTTCTTGTTGCTCTCTAAGGTGATACATTTTAGTGTCCCAATCGTGGTGGTAGCCAAATGTAATCCATCTCAAGCTCGGTAGTTTTGTTTTCTCAAGCTTCACGTTCGCCTTCAAGTCTAAAGTTTCACTCAGTGGAAACTCATCACGGAAAAAAGTAAACCATTCGGAACGAAACTCTTCTTTGATAATGTTCGGAATAATAAATAACCCAGGCACAGCTTTATTTACTAAAAACATTTTCCACTCAACAAATGGCTTAAAATGGTGAGTAAAAGCACAGTGAGGCATTTCAGGTGTATCCATCGATATTTCAACTTTGGTCAGCTCTTTCAAAGAATCATGCTGAGTATCAATCACAGATGATGCTACTTGTTCATAGGGAGTGAATTTATAGTGCTTGAAAGCATCTTTATACGAATCTTTTTCTGTTTCGAGATCCATGGCTTAAAACATTTAATAAAAACATAAAAAATTAAAAACATACGGAAACAAATTATATACTAACCAAACGTTAGTCAGACAGGTAAATCTGAGATTATCAAGAAATAAAACAAACTTACCACATGGAAAATAATGGTATTTATTATTTATTTACCATTAAAATGCAGTTGTGCGGACTCGCAATGGCCACATGGGTAGAAGCACTTGTGTATGCATGTTAGGTTAGAATAGTCAACGGTTGTGATTGTCTTTGTGTAAAGTCTCGCACTACCAATTCTTTTTCTTGAATCTGTTTCATATAAATCAGCAGAATCTACTAATTTGTTTACTAATCATGAGTGGAGGTTTTTACGGGGGCGGTATGAATATGTTTAAAAAGTAATTAATTGATTAGTTATAATCCTTTGATTGGTTCCAGAGGACATGGGCGCCCTTGTTTTTGACGCCGGGCATAACTCATTTCGCGCCGGCTTTGCTGGCGAGGATTTGCCCAAATGTGATCTTCCATCTATGATTGGTTGCATCGACGACTATAGTACCAAGGTGGAAATGGGTGCAACTAACGGCGTTGATCCAAGTGCCAACACGGTTAATCCTCACCACAACCGAAAGTATTTATTTGGCTCGCAATTCATCCATGCTCCAACTCCCAATCTTGAATTGATTCCGTTACTAGATGAAGGAATGAGTAAGATAAAGCTACAAATTGAAAACAACTTTATCTAATATTTTTTATTTTTTATAAAGTTGAAAAGTGGGATTTATTTGAAAAAACACTTCAATACATTTATCAAAACCACTTAAAAGTGGAATCATCACATCACCCTGTCTTGTTTTCCGAAGTTCCGGTTTGTGTTTCTTCTTTAATCGGCTTAAATTGATCACTAGTAATATTTGTATTTATTTATAGTGGAACACTCGATCAAATCGAGAGAAGTTGTGCGAGCTCGTGTTTGAGAAGTTTAACGTGCCGGCATTTTTTTTGTGCAAAAATGCTGTGTTGGCTGCTTTTGCTAATGGTCGGGCTACTGGGGTAGTTCTTGATTCTGGTACGAAGTATACGGTTGCCACACCGGTGCACGACGGATACGTTTTTCCCAATACTTCCGTCAAGTCTCCTCTTGCTGGTGATTTTGTCACATCACAGTGTATAGAATATTTTAAAAACAAAAATGTTGAAATTGTTCCATCTACTATGGTCGCTTCAAAAGAAGCTGTCAAAGAAGGCGAACCACCAAAGTGGACTAAGCGAAGTTACATTCCAGATAATTTGACCGAATCTTGGAAAGATTACATGATCAGGGATACTTTGCACGATTTTAAGATGTCAGCACTTCAGATCAGTGACACAAGTTACAACAAGGAGATTGCAGAAACCATGCCAGCCATTCATTATGAGTTCTCTACTGGATACAACATTGACTTGACCTCTGACCGATTTCTAATACCCGAAGCTTTGTTTGACACAACTTGCATAAAGAATTATTACTCGTCTCAAATGGGAATGTCTCAGATCATTGCCTCTGCTGTGGGTCTATGTGACGTGGATATTCGACAATCTCTCTATGGCTCAGTGATTGTCACCGGCGGCAACTCACTCCTCAACGGATTTACCGAAAGACTTAATCGAGATCTTGTAACCAAAACACCACCGGTATTGCTTTTTATTTGTTCTTGTTCATTTTGTTTGATCGTGTTTTCTTGCAGAGTATGCGCTACAAATTGATTACTCCAAACTCTTCAAATGAAAGACGTTATGGTGCTTTTATTGGAGGATCTATTTTGGCTTCATTGGTACTATTCTCGTTTTTTCTATCATACCATCTTATTTTATTTTTAAATTTAAGGGTACTTTTCAACAAATGTGGATTTCAAAGCAAGAGTACGAAGAAGAGGGCAAAGGTCAAGTCGATCGCAAGTGTCCCTAAATTACTTGGTGACAAGTCATTTTTTCTATCAAATCAACTTTTTTTAATCATAGATTGGCATGTTTTTTATATAATCTACTCATTTTATTTACATTGGCATTACATTTCATTATATTTTAATAAACATAAAAATTATTATGTTCGTTTAAAAACAGTGGATATTAAAGCTACCATGAAAAATAAAATCATCACATATTAAATGTAAAAGTGAAATAGTTAATCTTATTACTCAAATTTAAAATTAACATTTATGTTCTGTGGTTACTTGGTGTCTTGCCGAAAAAATACTGTTATTGAATTATCATGGAAACTTGAGTGGAGATGCACGCAAAGGAGGTACATATGTGCATGGAATGTGTTGTGTTTGGAGGGCTAGCGCTGTGCACAGTGCAATGTGTGCAATGAGTGCATGGATGGAGGGCACAGAAAAGCCACTTGGCGAGGTGACTGGCTGGTTGTTGTCAACAGTACATCGGTACCCGCACCGAGAGGCGAATCGACGCGATCGCTCGATGGTCGAGGCTTGAGGAAAGCCTACCACAGTGTTGCACCGCTCGCTACGTGTCTTACCTACTCGACCAGTGTTGTCACTTGTTTCTCTTACCTCCTCACGCAAAGATGACAATTGCCAACTCCGGGTAAGTTTGCCATTGGACAACTCAGAATAGGTATTTGTAATACAAGTAAAAACACCACCATCTCAATTCACAGAGCCTTTCTTGGCAAGACTGTTTTTGTCACCGGTGGTAGTCGAGGTATTGGTAAAGCAATTGCCCTCAAGATCGCCAGAGATGGAGCCAATGTTGTTATTGCAGCGAAGACTACTGAAAAACATCCCAAGTTGGAAGGAACTATCTATACTGCTGCCAAGGAAGGTAATTTTATGGATTATTCAATGCATAATATATTATACAAAATTAAATTATAATCTATTAAAAAAGGGTAAATCAAGATAATACAATGGTTGGGTTAGTGGCATATTGTTTTAATCAAAATGATTCAAATTTTGCATTTATTATTATTGCAGTTGAAGCTGTTGGTGGCAAGTGTCTTCCCGTACAATGCGACTTACGAGACGAAAATGCGGTTAAGAGTGCTTTTGATCAGGCAGTTCAAAAGTTTGGCTCAATCGACATCTTGATTAACAATGCTAGTGCTATTAGTCTGACTGGTAGGTTTTTTGCATTTTTAAAATATGACTCCATTTTTAACTGACATTTATCTTAGGCACTGAAGAGACTAGCATGAAAAAGTATGATTTGATGCACCAAATCAATACTAGAGGCACGTTTATGGCTTCAAAATACGCACTGCCATACTTGAAAAAAGCACCAAATCCACACATATTGAATATAAGTCCTCCATTAATAATGCAGCCTGTATGGTTTGGCAACCACGTAGCTTACACTATGGCTAAGTATGGCATGTCGATGTGTGTACTTGGTATGGCGCCTGAGTTCAAACAGTATGGTGTTGCCGTGAACGCACTCTGGCCACGGACTGCTATCTGGACAGCAGCAATGGCAATGCTCGGTGGTTCCAACGAGACCGCCAAGATGTGTCGCAAAGTGGACATTATGGCTGACTCAGCTTATGCCGTTCTTTCCAAAGACTCTAAAACTACTACTGGCAACTTTTTCATTGATGAATTACTGCTACGAGAGGAAGGAATCAACAACTTTGACCAATATGCAGTGCAGCCTGGCGGCAATTTGATGGCAGACTTTTTCATTCCTGAAGAGTTGGCCGAAGGACTTAACAACGAGTTGTACTCTACCGAGTCTTCTGCTTCATCCGGTAGCTCAAGTTCTGCTTCATCTGATGCTAGCCCGGCTGGTCAAATTTTCGAGAAGGCCAAATCGATCATTACTGACACAGTGAAAAACGAGATTGGTGCAGTACTAGTGTTTGTCATCTCTGGCAAAAATTATCTTATCGATGCTCACCCATCAAGACCATTAAAAATTGAATCGGTATCCGAAGCTCCTAAGTCCGATGTCACTTTGATTACAGATGAAGAGACATTTGTAAAGATGAGCAAAGGTCAGCTTAAGCCGACCAATGCTTTCATGTCTGGCAAACTTAAAATCAAGGGTAACATTGCGGTTGCAATGAAGGCCGAGAAAATGTTCAAGGCATTGCAAACCAAATTGTAAATTTGGATAAATCTATTTCAATCTGTATTGTTCAGTTTTACCAGATTTTATTATTTTTATGGTTACCTATTTTCTTTAAAGTTCTGAATGAGCAATGTCAAATAAAATATATATTCTTTATAATCCAAAACTGCATTATTCAATCATGGAACAAATCGATAACATAGAGCTGTCAGCAAGTTGTTTTTTATTTCAATGTTGTTTTTATCATCTGGTATTGCAACAACTTTACAATATTGTTTCTTTTCTTTCATCATTAAATTTAAATAAACTATTTTGTATTACACTTTATTTGATATATAATGAGCTCATTGTTCGTTTCGAAACTCAAGTATAGATAGGTGGAAAAATCTCGTTTAATAATTAAACTTTGATTATGTTTGTCTTTGATGCAGGCCGATGAAATCAAATTTTAAAACTGACACTCTCATAAATCGTAGAATGTTACTTCAGTTCTAACTAATTAGAACGTATTTATATTACTTCAAAGCACATCTTATTATCAAAACAAGCCAACCCTTGGTTAAAGTTTAACTTAAACTATCTCCAAACATAACTACACCAGAGGTAAGATTTTTTTGCAATTTTAAAATTTTATTTTTGATAGAAATGTAACAAGACAAGTGAAGAACTAACTATAATTTCCATTATGCACTCAAACTTATCACTGTTTATGCGATTTCATTTGCCAGTATGGTACATTAAACTAAGTCGATTTTGTCTTTAATCAGCTTGTGTCTATTGCTTTTGTAACTTGAAGCCCCGAGAAACTCGCGAGGAGAGTTGTTGGGAATCCTGGCACTTGGCACTATAGACTATAGTGCATCCGAGTCACGATTCCAGCCGTCCGACGCATTACAAATGAGTGTTGGCTGTGACCGGCCGGTCGGCACTGACAACTTGTCAATCGACCACTCTACTATCCAATTTGATGGTAGCGATGCTACAGTGCACCGTCATGCATAATCCGACGCATGATTGAGTGTCATGAACTGGTCTCCATGCTAGCCCTAGCTTCCTCGGCTCGCCTTTCATCGATTCTACCAACCCGTCTTGGCCTAATTGGTCATTGACCTAGAGCCATGCCGAGAGTGCTACTTGACAGACGCGAGCTCCCTACATTCCACACCCACACTTTTAGCATTCGATTCGAACAAATCTAATTAGGAAGTTCCGCTTTATTAAATTGACTTTCCAACTTTCACTTTCAGAATACCGTTTTCAACATCCAACTCGTACAAAGAGAAACATTAAACAATTCAACTGGAATTGTTATAAGACTAGGCAGCGATCGAACTGTGCAACGGTTCGTGCAACACGATAAGCAGCGACTCTAAGCAGACAGTTGGTGTGAGTGTGACTCAAGCGTGCTTCCATAGGTTGATGTGGATTTGACTAAATCACAAAAGCACTGAGATAAGTGGTCACTGTTGGCAAGGCCGCTGATTGAGGTAGGAATTAATCGATGGCCATTGGGTTGGCATAGTGTGAACAACTGTCACTGCAGTGTCACACTGTGTGTGGTGTGAATGCAAACAACAAGCAATAGCAGTAAGTTGTCGTCTGTTTGGCAGTGCACGGTACGCAACACTAGCCAGACTCGACTCCACATTTTCGCAGTTTTTCCACAGTTTTCAAATGAGAGGACCTCCTCGTGCTGGTCTGAACAACTGTCACTGCAGTCCGTTCCCAGTGTGTGGTGGCGCCTTGCTGGAGCGAGGGTTGGTAGAACAAGCCGCTACTCCAATACCGAATGGCGCCTATTGACACATGGACCAGCTCAGCACAGCAGCTTCGCCGTGGCTGGCCGCAACTCCGGCGATGCAAAGAACTTTCGGCAGAGAGCGCATTTCACTGTTGGGCACAAGCTAATTGCCGATCACTGCCTCTACACTGCTTTGCAGCCGCTCTACTGCTGTCGCCCTCACTCGGCTCGTGGACTTACATGCGAAATCTTGACAATGGCACTACATTTTATAACGCCGACTCCAGCACCAATTCTAGCTTCATGTGGTTATGACGCCTTTTTTACTTAATCTATGACAGCCATGAGCCCGAAGCTAATTTTAAGTAGCTGCTCATCGGGCTGATCAACTGCAACCAATCGTTTATTTGTTATTATTTAAAGAACTACCAACTACCAATGTGTCTAAAATTACTTCAAAGGTGACATAGCTATTGATGTATCCACAATGTGCCTGGCCTGTTTTCTAAGTGGCCAGCAGGCGATCGGTGGGTGGCATCACAAATACCATCGGCACCGCCCAAATGCTTCAATTATTCACTTGTGTGCTATCTTTTATTTGTTTACACTTGTGACCCCCATTATTTTAAGTCACACATTTGCACAAACTTTGTTTGCCAATGATTCCAACTTTGAAGTGAATAACCCACAATTTGAAATAAATCCAAATGAAGGTTTGTTGACAAGGAATTTCAAATTTTAAATATAAAAAATGAACACTAATTGATAAACTAATCAATCTTTACTTTTTTATTAGACTTTGAGGGTACAACAACAAGTTTATATAGTTCCAGTGATGAAGCAGAGTATAGATTTTCGGGTGTTGAAGCGCCTGACAATTGGTCTAACGGTGACCAAAACATGCTCATGCTCAATGTTACTCCATCCAATCCTGTTGCTAATTGCACTGATATCGAGCTTCGATGTGCCATCGTTTTGGTGGACAACAGTCAACAGTTTACCTCAGTTGCAATCTCCCCAATATGGTGGACTTTCAAAGGGAAAAACATCTCAGCTTCAACACTTCATGGTGGTAGAGTTAACAGTGAGGCCAACTCAACAGTGTCAATATTGAACATTGAATGTGCTCAATTCGCATTTCACAATGGCGATTATCAATGCCATTGGGCATATTCCGATACAACAATTCATAGTCCACATTTATCCCTGGAAATTTACGGTATTTTCACAAAGAGAATATATTTTGATTCTAATGATTGTTTTTTAGTTCCACCTACGTTAGAACAAACTGAGCCTGAAAATGGCACAATTCGTCAACAAATCGAAACTAAAGTGCAATTAAAGTGCAGTGTGTTAGCACATCCGAAACCAAAAATAATTTGGCAACGAACTGATCTCAATACATTGGCTGTCAGTGATATTGAAATGGATGGCCGCATCGTGATTGACAGTAATTCTCGTCCCTATATTAACAATCAACATGAATCTGATACTTTAACTACTTTAAAATTGTCTATTGTTGAAAGTATTTTAACATTCAAATCGTTGATGCGTCATGATAATGGAAGCTATTCATGTAAAGTCATAAGCATTTTTGACAAACCATTTCTAGTTCATTTCAATGTGATTGTATTGGAAGTTCCTGAGATTTATCTTGAAAAGCTTGAGATTGAAAACAAAACGAATGTAATGGTCACATTTGTTTTAAAATACGATGGTAATCTACCTGTGGACAATTATTATTTAGAAATGATAAACTACACCTCGACCAGCCCAGTCTGGGTTAATCAGCATGTTTCCACAAATCAAGTGCTGACCAATGGACATAACTACTCATCAATAGTGATCTCTCATCTCATGCCCGGTGCCAGTTATGGTTTTAAGCTAACAGCACATAACCATGTAGGTCAATCAGAGTGGAGTTACATGAACATAAGTGTTCCACCCGATGTGCCCAGTTCCATCAACAATGTGCATCTCTTGTCCAAAACAAATGGAACACTTATGTTTGGGTGGCATCGTCCTTTGTATGACAACGGAGCTGCTATTATCAAATACCAGATGATGCTGAAAAATAATGAAGATGGCATTTTTGTCAATCAAACCTTGGACATTAGTAATTCTAGTCAACAATCCCACAAATACATGTACGTGTTTCCCAATCTAATGCCTGGTTCACGCT
This sequence comes from Rhinocypha anisoptera, assembly GCA_011762765.2. Lineage (NCBI taxonomy): Eukaryota > Metazoa > Arthropoda > Insecta > Odonata > Chlorocyphidae > Rhinocypha > Rhinocypha anisoptera. Next base: position 37,644 of record WURS02431609.1, on the reverse strand, counting down.
ACACTTTCCAAGTGCGAGCATGTTCTAACATTGGTTGCAGCGAGTGGTCTGCTCTACTCGACTCTGTCACTTCAGATGGACATGCTGATCCTCCCCTGAACGTACTGTTACACTGTGACAACTACAACAATGCTACCATCACATGGGAATCCCCTACCAATCCTCGGGGTTCCATCGTTGGCTATAACATCACTTTGGAAGGACATGCTAATTACAAGAATTCTATGAACAAACTAGTTTTGGATCAGTTCCGTGAGTTTCACGAAGTGATGGACAATCAAACTTTTCTGCTAAGAGTGTCCCTGAAAGCCAACTCAAACTATACAGTGCGCTTGTGCGCTATCAACAAGTCTGGCTGCGGGCAATTGTCGCACATCACTTCATCGGCCATGTGCCAGTCACGTGTCAGCATACCCACTAAGTTTCCTCCTAACATTCACTTTGAACATTTCACTTCATCTGCAATGAAGGGTAGTGACAATAGCGAGGTGCATATTTCGCCCTTTACTGCCAGTCGACAGCTCAAGCTCCTCGTGCCTCGCGTAAGCGAGCGAAATGGACCAATCAAATGTTATCGAATTATTATGATCCGTCTACCACAGGTAGCGAACACAGTTGGCCATAATGACTCTCTGAATGATTCGTCAAACGATTATTATTCCGATTATATTTTGGCAAATCCTGACACTATACCTCTTAGCACCTACAAACTAGTTCATGATATTAGACGTGGTTCTTCGGGAGCATACGTTGCTACAGAATTTTCCTCGGAAAATTTCCAAAATGAGATTATAATTGGAAATGGAAAAACCGACCGGTGCAGAATGGATGAAGATTATGGATACGATCTTAGGTTACGAATAAAATTCGGTGGTTCGAGCTCGGAAGATAATCGATCACCTCGACGAATTGACTACAGTACTGGAAACCAGGTAATGAGGAAGCAAGATCAATCTAATCTGAGTTTGGTTGAAAATGGTGAACTGCTGACCAAGACTAACTACACTGCAATGATTGAGGTGACCGTGTTGGCAAACAATGGCACTCTTCTTGTAGGCCGAAGTCCTTTACTCGAACCCATTGAGACCGAACCACTACATCTAGTATTGCCTGAACTCAGCAAGTCTGCCTTTTCGGAGACAACAACTGGCATTCTCTTTGGCACTGCCTGTGGTCTTCTCCTTGTCTTAGGGCTTCTCTTTTCGGTTCTATGCTTCCTCAAGAGGAAAGCTACTGAGGCAACTCCAATTTTGTTGAATGAAAGCATTGGTTTAACTTCAATCATTCGGCAAACGATTGGAGGAAAGAGGAAAGGTTCACTTTTTTACCAGATCAACTTTAACTCCTCATCATCAATTCAAAAGTGGGCATCTAAGCCAATACTAGTAGAAAACTTTTCTATGGTATTTCAAGAAAAACATGCAAATAGTGGCTTTCTTTTTCAAGCAGGTATTTGGTTATAACACTCATTTTGAGATATAGCACTTACCATATTTTTTTGCAGAGTTTGAAGCTCTTCCTGAGCACTTTACAGATCGCACAACCATCAACAGTGATTCTCCAATGAATGCGTGCAAAAACCGTTATCCGGATATCAAGTGTTATGATCAAACTCGAGTTGTCCTTTCTCTCAAAGACGGAGTTTCCGAGTCGAATTACATTAATGCAAATTTTGTCACTGGTTTTCGAAAAGACAAACAGTTTATCTGCGCGCAAGGCCCACTTGAGGTATAGATAACTAAAATACCTTTAACAACTGATAAATTTGTCTTGTTCCCATCAGAAAACAATTGGTGATTTTTGGCGTCTTATTGATGAACATCAGTGCAGGTAAGTTTAACCGATATTTTGTTGAGATTGTCTATTTAATGGCTTCGATTTGCTAGCATCATAGTAATGTTGACTGGCATTGAGGAACAAGGACGAATCAAGTGTGCTCAATACTGGGATGAAACAGAAACGATGCAAGTAACCGATTACTTACAAGTTATCACTACTAGTCGACATGATTACTCTGATTATATTATTCGACATCTTTGTTTGCGTAACTCAATCACAAATCAGGCTCGTGATATATTACATTTTCATTTTGTGGGTTGGAAAGACTTTATGGCCCCAGAGCAACCCTCGTGGTTATTACGATTCATCAAGCGCGTCAACGAGCACTACTGTGCGGACAAAGGACCCATCGTGGTTCACTGTTCAGCCGGTGTCGGACGGACAGGCACCTTCATTGCCATCGACTCTCTCATCGCTCACATTGACGATGGCGCTAGGCACATTAATGTGTTCAACTGTGTCTGCCAACTACGCCACCAACGAAACTATCTGGTTCAATCGATTAAACAATACATCTTTGTCTACCGAGCCATCATGGAATATATCGATTTTGGAGACACCGAAATTGAAGCCACTCACCTCAGCCAACATTATAAGCAACTTAAGGAAGATACATTTGACACTGGTAACGCGTTGATAATCGAGTTTGAGGTATTTCAACTCATTTTTGTGACATGATATGCCTTATCTCATTTTGTCAATTTTATAGAAATTCAATGATGTGTTTGAAGAGGCTAAGTCTTGCATAGTGGGAACAATGGATATGAACCAAAACAAAAATCGTTATCCTTTCATCATTCCTTGTACGTATTTTTACATTCAGTATTTTATGTTAATCTCGTGTTTTATAGATGACATTAACCGTGTTATTTTGAATCCATCTGGCTCGAAAGACAACTCTTATTATATCAACGCTTCATTCATTCAAGTAAGAAAGAAAGATGCTATTCTAGAAAAAAATGACTAACTGCTATTTTACAAACCCAAGGGTTACGACCATTCATTATCATTCATAGTAGCACAAGACCCAATGGAACACACCGTCAACGAGTTTTGGCTCATGATCGCAGAGCATAGAGTCACTACTATGGTGATGCTGGCGGAGCTTGGTGAAGGACAAAGCAAATGCTACTGTTACTGGTCCAACGACGAGTTTGATTGCAATTTGGTTAAAGTCAAACTCATTGAGGAAGAGATGTTTCAGTATTACACCAAACGAGTATTCGAAGTTACCAAAAAGAAAGTGAGTAGCTCTATTTCGCTTATCACAACGTGTCAAACTAATTGCCATTGTGTGCAATGTAGAGTGGCGAAAGTCACCAGTTGAGTCAATACCAGTTCTTGGCATGGAAGAATGCGGTCGTTCCAGAATCAACCACGGCACTGATTACCTTGGCTGACGAGATATTAGCTCGCAAGGAGAGCACCCCACCGCCTATCCTGGTTCACTGCAGTGGCGGGGGCGATCGATCAAGTGTGTTCGTTGCCTTCACCAGTCTGGTCATGCAACTACGACTCGAGGAAAGAGTCGACATATTTCAAACCGCGCGTTATATCAAGTCACAGCGGCAGTCACAATTGCAAACCATTGTAAGTAGTCACATCAATCTCTCCTTTCTCGACGCTCTAATCAATCAATCTTTGCCCTACTAAGGCTCAGTACGACTTCCTCTATCGTTGTCTCATCGACTACATCGAGTACCATCACATTGGTGACAAGAGTGACATTCATGTCTGATCCTCTTTTTTAAATACACTTTATTTATTATGTATATTTGTTTTTTGTACTCTAACTTGCTTTTAAAGCAAATTATTGTTTAGTATTTTATAAATTTTACAAATTTTGTTTAAAAAATCAATTTTTTACAAATAAAGCTCAATAGTCATATTTGTAAAAGCAAGGAATTTTAATTAAATATTATTTTAATCAAATACAAAGGCTAGTAATTTATTAACGCACAACCAAAGAAAAGGAAAATATGTTTGTATAATTGCACTTGCTCAATGACTCTCATTGAAGTGTTGAATAAACTCACGGTGTCTTTTAACCACGTTCTCCACAATCAGCTGTTCAATTTCGATCTTGCTCTGTTGACTGTCAATTTGAATCACCTCAGAAGCATCTTCTGTCACTAGTGTCACCTTGTCCTTGCGAGTATTCAACTCGTTGGCGATCACTAACTTATGACCATATTTCTTAAGCGCTTTACGAGCTTTTTCCAGAAGAATGTTTTCATCAGTCTCCAACTGCATGTTATATACTAAATTAATTGTATTTTCTACTTTAAAGTCAAAACTTTGTACCTTAAACGAAATCACGAAAGCATCAGGGACCCAAAATTTGACCAATGGTCGTAGCACTTTTGGCACCAACTCAAAGTGCAATCGAAGAGGCTCGCTTGACTGAATCTTGTGAATTGCCTATGAGTAAATAATATTAGATAGTTAGCTCGTTAGTGGTATCTACTAATTGATAATAGTACCATGTTTTGTGGTGGTATATAGAAATCCGACACGGCGGCAGCAAGATAAAGCATAGCTCTTGATTTAAAAGCTTGCAAGACAGATGTCAACTCGCGCAAAGTATAAAGATATTCCGATAGTGTAGTAAATGTAATTTTTAGAAGACGATCAGACGATTCTTGCTTTTGTCTAATCACTGATTTTACTTTAGGATTGAGTTTTTCTGAAACTATCAACACTAATAGTTAGATATCAACTCAATAGATTAACAACAATACCTTTAACTTGATTACTTTCATTGGACCACTCCAAAGTACTTAACAACTCATCCGAAGTAAAATGGCGTGAAAAAGGCTCCAGAGACTTTTGGCGATAAAGAAATATAACAGCGTACTCGCCGCTTGTAAGCAGATATCTAGATAAGCCAGTAAAGCAAAGCGATAGGTGAAATGAAACAGAATCTATTAGTAAAATACTTACTCAGTAGAGGCCGATCCTCGAGTGCCAGCACTAAAGTTGTCGACAAAGCGAACCGTGTTGAGCTCGATTGGAACCGTGGTCCCGCCACTCTATTTGAGGAAACAAATGAGAAGAGGGGAGCATGCTCCTTTCGTTCATACCGTGATGAGAGCAATCTTGAGTGTAGCATGTCGCTCGCAGAACTCACTGGTCCTCTCCCGAATCGTGTCCAAATTGCCTGGCTTCTGCAACTGCGCGAAGAACTCCTCGATTTGGTCAAGCTCGTCGATGATACTGGCTTGTCGTTGTGCCATGGCCATTCGACAATACGACCAACCGGTCTCTCTTGGTATGCAGCAAGTGTTAAGTGCTTCAAGTGTTGTGGTGCACTACTCAAGCGCTAGTGGCAGCCGGCAGAGCTCACCCGACGCGTCGACTGCATCATTACGGACGGACCGCCCTACCGCGCGTGACCACTTCTCAGCGGTGCCACCAAGTGTCCCTTGGCCCATCCCCCCAAAACACATATGGCTTGGTATTATTATTATTTATTTACAACAACAGCGTGTTGAAGACAATTCGTTCAGTGTGATGGGGCATATGTCAAGGGTGTAGGTTAAGGTGGTCGACAATATCATGTTGGGCGTTTTTGGCACGTGAAGGGCAGCATTTATAATGACTCATTGTGACACAATGAGTTAATCACAGTGCCACTTCAATGCGACTAGTAGTTCTTTAGATGGCGACAAAATCTCAACCAAATCGACCAGAAGTGTCTATTGCGAACTGTTATGGGTTTCAATCAATCGATATTATCGTTGCTCATGCTGAGAATTTGATGAAAATATGTTCGGCTCAAGCCAGAGGTGACATAGAAACGTATGAATTATATCAAACGAAGTGAAACTGATACCCACAGCAATGGGACCTTTAACCCAGTTGAGGCTGAGGCCTTTGTAGAGACCGGTAAATAAACCTTCTTCAACAACTACCTTCTTCATCGTGCCCAAAATGCCAAGTTCTGAATATCCCCGATGAGTCTGCATTCGGCGCCGAACTATATCAAGTGGATAAGTAGATGATTGACCAATGAAACCAGCGATGGCACCAAAAACTAAGCGGAACACCGGATGTGGCTCATTGCTCCCATAGATATCTATATCAAAATAAAAAATCTGGTGAGCAAATCGTCAAAAGTGAATGTAGCTTACCATAATGAAATCGTTTAAGTGTTTCGTATGTAAAAAAGCTGCAACCAGCATACGGTATTACACCTAAAACGGTGGGCATAAATCCTCGATAGAGAGAGAAGAAGCCGTCTTGCCTAACCGAGATAACGAACACTTCAAGTAAACTATTGTAGGTGGAGACTGCCATTCGAGCACGCGCTAGATCAAGCGGGTAAGTGGCAGAGGTGGAAACCACTCCAGCTAGCGAACCAGCTATGAACGATCGGTGTGGATGGGCCTTTCTGTTTAATCATTATTACATTACATTACAATCACATTACAAACCATACTCGATTTGGGGTCAACTTACTTTTGAGCATTGGTCTCCGCTTGAAGCAAGTGCTTGAACTGTTCGTGGCTTGAGTATTGAAGTGCAGCATAAGGAATGATGCGCGCCATTGTAGCTGAGTTGCCGCGCCAAAGACTAGTAATGCCATGTTGACGGTATGATTGAATGATGAATTCATAAGCTCCGCGAAAAGAAAACATCTTGTTCTGAGTTTGAAAATTGATCTTGGTACGGTCAAGGGGCGCAATCGCCGTTTTAGCTATTGCACCCGCAATTGCTCCTGCTACTAGCGACATGATGACTCGTTCCGAGTTGGGCAGCTGACCAGACTAATCAAACTAAAATTAATTCAAATTTCAAAACAATAAAAAAAGTCGTATAAAATAATATTTACTACCAACTACTAAACTATCCATCCACTATGTAAAAAACGTTGGTAATTTTAAATTTAGAACGGGGAAGTTTTCAATTTAATGCTATTTTAAAAAGAACAAAAAAGACAAGGATGAAAGTCAAGACTTACACTGGCGGTCATTGCATGGGAAATACTCGTTCAAAAGATTTACAAATTTGTGCGTTTGTTTAGTTGTCTTCTTCAGGTGACATTCAACAAATGTTGGTAATAGAATAAAATTAATGGTCCAAAAAAGTGGTAGAATCCGGCATATAATTCTACGTCTTTGTTAGCGTGAACCCGTACAAATGTGAGAGGCCAAAAGCAAGTAATTTATCGTATATATGATGAGTGATCGAAACGAAAAACACTGGGTTATTGGTGTCGTCGGTGATTGCGGTTGTACTCAAACAAACAAAATGTGTGAGCATATTTGGAAACCCTTGTGTACGTTGAGAATTGAGATGAGGAGATATCACCAGAGACGGCAGACCGATATCATACACACTGGCATAGCGAGGCAAAGTACACGGAGACCTGAATCGAGCTACCACCGCGCACTTCCCTCCCACCTTCGACGTAACATGTACTGCACTTGCAAGTAGTGCGCTAGCCACCGACAGTGAGGAATCTTCACGAGCCTAGATCTTCGCTTGTGGCCAGATCAGTGTGGCCTGTTTGGTGCAGCAGTTTGGTGGTGCGAGCACATGTAGTAAGCAAGCAAGGACAAAGCTAGTGGCTTGAGGCAGTACTGCTCTAGGCTGTGTTGCTGCTGTACTCTGCGCGCTGGCGGATAGCTCAGTCCCACAGCTGATCGAGCATCATCATGTGATGCGAGTTGTGAGCACGCGCACTCATTCAAATCCTTCCCTCTTTGGCCGGCGTGGCTCACCAGTTAGACATCACTGATTAGTGATCACGTCCCAATCCATACGTATGTCTTACGTATATTGTCATCATTGTCACTAACCAATTTCATTAACTCATTATTCAATGAGTCTATTCTCATCATGGACCTCTCCAGATTGTTTCGTGCCTGCAAAGTTGGTGATTTGGAAACAGTCAAGTAATTCAATAAAATAATGATCTATGTAAATTTATTTGTTAATTTTACTGCCAATCTTTTCAAGGATTTTAGTAGAGAAAAAAGATGTCGAGATCAACTGTCGAGACAAGTTTGACTCGACACCACTGTATTATGCATGCTTGTGTGGGCATCTTAAATTGGTACGCTTTCTTTTGGAAAATGGTAAATTTCCCTGTTGGTTTTTGGTTTCTAGTTGAAATCTTCAAATTTCTATTTTTTTATTTTATTATTCAAGGTGCTCGGTGTAATATAAATACCTTTGATGGCGAGCGTTGTGTCTACGGTGCTTTAACTCCTGAGATTCGGAAAATTCTCGCTCATGAATATAAAGTGATTAGCAAAAAAGTGATTCGACGTAATGACTATGATGAATTTTTACGCAAGTATGGACATCTGAAATTATTTAATTAACTTTACTAAGAATAGTTATGTTTAGAGCTTTTGAATTTGGAGAATTGTACGATGTAACATTTTACGTTCACAACTACACATTCAAAGCACACCGATACATTTTAATGGCTCGGTGTCCGTACTTTTACAATCAGTTTTGCAACAAGTGGAATAGAAGACAAACGATAACTATTAACCATTCTATGGTATAGTGAAATTTCAATCATAGATGTATTATAATTTAAAACTTTGTAGGTTAATCCCAAAGCATTTCGAGTTTTGTTGCATTATTTGTATACCGGAATTTTTGAATTTCATGTTAGTTTAAGTGAAGATGTGCTGAGGTTGGTTCGCCAATGCAAGTTGGATTCAGCATACCATCTTATCACCAATCATATTGATACATGTTATGGTAAGTAATGAAATGCAATTATTCGTACTGATTTTAAATTGATATTTATTTATTTATTAGTTAAATTCAAATCTAAAATCAAAAATTTAACTGTTTATTTAGAATCCTCTATAAATCAAGATTATTATAAAATTTTCTATCATACATTGCCAATAGAGTTACAAGATAGCTTGTCATGCGTAGAATCAAAGCAGAGTGAAGTTCAAACTACTAGTTTTTGCCAGTTGTCCGAGTATGGTGATATAGTATTCAAAGTGGAGAATCACTTGTTCAAATGCCATCGACTGTTCTTGTGCGGTAGAAGCGAATACTTTCGTGCCTTGATTCAAGACTACTTTGATGTATTCAAGGATGATTATAATGGACTGCCGGTGTACCAACTCTCCCACATAACCATCGATTCTTTCCAAGCGTTGCTTTCGTACATTTACACAAACCAAGCTGAGGTAATTCATAATTTGCATACCATACTTGACTGTAACTCACGAATTCTGTACTTGTAGCTTTCCATCGAGTTGGCGTTTGAGCTATTGCTTCAGTCAGATGTATATTTGATAAGATCGCTCACCAAACACTGTGCCAACATTATTGAAAACCACATATCTTTATTCAATGCAATCGATATCATCAAGATGGCACGTATGTTCCACCTACCCAAGTTGGAATCGACCGCCACCGAACAGGTTGCTACTAATCTGAACCAGGTTAGTATTTCATTTGTTAGCATGCCGCAGTAGTCTTGACCAGTTTGCCTCGTAGTACCTTGACAAAGAGGACTTCAGACAACTTATTCTATCTGATGCAAAGGTCAGTTATCATTTCACTTGCGGGCATAATTTATCATCTATCTTCTTTCATTTCAGGAAGTTAAAGAACGCCAAGAAACGGATACCATTGAAATAATTGACGATATTCGTTATTTCTTAGCAAACTCGCGAGGGTTAAATATTGAGCATGAACTAAATCAAGTCGATATTTTGCTGCATTCTCTTGATCTGAGAGCATAATTTCAATTATATAAATGAATTTCAACAAGACAAAAGACAAAAATAATTTCTTTACAATAAATCTTAACCAAGCTTGTACAAGTCAATTGTGAGGGAGTTCAATTTTCCAGTAGCCACCGCAAAAGCACTTCTTAACCCACTGATAGTCCCAAGCTCGGGCGGCATACTGTTTGTTGGTTACTGGCTTCATTAGTGAAGCCGAGTTACACCTGGTGCAACTTCGAATGTTACTGGATCTTCTGGCACGAGAACCAAGTGCCACGTAGCGCAAGATATCGACCATGCGGTTGTCGAACAAGTTGATGGCACCTTCGATTGAGTGCAATTTGAAGCTGTACTCGAAAGATTTGGGCTCAATGCCGTACTGTAATGCCATCGGGTTGGGGCTGCTGTAGAGGGATGGGCTGGCGACACCTATCGCTTTGGGCAGGAGATCCATTTGCGGTATCACCACATGGTTGGGCAGCACACAACACTCGTCGATGATACTGTCGTCAATCTTCTTCTCCACGTTCTTCTCAGACAATGCTATCACAATTTTGGTCAATAACTTGTAGATGAGAGCTATCACGTCCAAATTGTCAAGTAGCTTCGAGAAGTTAGGCAAGAAAGGATTGTCAATCAAACTCCAAAAACGAATGATAACCAATAACTCGCGGATTGTATTGATTGAACTGGGATCAAAAATAAGTCCAGCCTAAAGAAACAAAGTTTTAATAAAAAATGTAACTATTATATAACAATTCAAATTCACTTACCCCTGGCAATCGATACTGATTTTGGTGACACTGTTGCGGAATGGAGGCCAACAAGTACAGAGACAAATCGCAAACCCATTGCATTAGACTTAGAAAAGATTGCTGAGTAGATAGTTCGACATAGAAATCTTTGTTGTCTAACATAGGCAAAATTTTATCAATATTCACAAACTGTGTATCATTTTGTGTATTCTGTACAAGTAGAGCAAGTTTTTCAATTGGTCCTTCACCATCTTGAAACTCACGTGCCCGAATCTGACGTTTAATTGTTTCTGATATGGCATTAAGCATCTTCATGGCAAAACAGTCACCAGCTTTGCAATAGTTGATAGTAGATGGACCCGAAATGACACTTCTAAATAAAGAAGTCTTCAACTCTAACACACTGTCAAGCCATTTTTGCTGAATAGTTTGCGTTTGCCGAGTAATAAAGTTTTCGGTAATACGTTCACAAAGAGAATCGACAAATTGAGGTTTAATGCTGATCAGTACATCCCAGTAGTCGTTGCCTGACAGAAGACTGTACTCTAGCAAAATTTGAGCTAAATTGAGACTCATCGGATTGCAAGGTTCTAGTACTGGGGAAAGGCGAAACACGTGTAATTGAGAAAATGAATCGAGACCAACCAAGACGCAACTGCTCCACGACAAAGCTAAGTCACTAATGGTAGATACATTGTTGGTTGGATTAGTTCGTTGTGCAAATAGCGAAGTGGATCCAAAAGCATTTTCTTTGCCAAGACAATCTTCGGACAAGTCAATGCTGACAAGCATTTGGAAATCCTCTCTATAGAAGCATTTGACGGTATGGTCAGTGTAAGCCACGGTGATGTAGGAAGGAGAAGGAGTGAGGTCAAATAGTGTGGTTCGTGGTGTGGCCAACGCTGTCACATGAGATGTCGAAGTACTGCATGAAGTATACTGCCAACACCACTCTTTCAAATTATCAACCACTTCATTTTGCTGAACCATGTTCTGTACAATGTTGTGAAACTGGATATTCTTCTCTCGCAATTCCCATAGTTCAATGATTGAGCCAGTTTTACCTGTGGCAACCAACAAAACCGAATCGGGAAGTTCTTTGACAATAAATTTTGCAAAACAAACGTTAGGGTACATGCCGGGAGAATTCATCGAGCAATTTAAAGTAAAACTTGAAAACTGTTCACACACTATGTTCAACTTTTGATTCTCAGAGTAATTAATGCTGATGGTAATTTTATAACAATAAAAAGGCAAACAAGCATTTCCGTTAGAGATGATAACCAAAAAAGAACCATTCTTCATGTAGGCAATGTCGACTAAGTTAATCTTGCTTCTAAATTTGTTCAACAGTTCACAACCAGTAATGGTTTTTCCATGTGAAAGGGTCACATGTGCATAAACAAAGCCAGATGAAGTGATGTAAAGATAGCCATCGGTGTGCTTGTTGCCAAACTGTACAACTGAAGCGCCTATTTTAGTATAGCTAAACTTGTCTTGATACAAAAGATTCGAATCTTTCTTGTCATAATTAATGCTCAACTTAATACCACGATGAAACCAAATGCCAGACAGAATACTATCTCCAGAAATGCATTGAGAATGAAGCTTGCACCAATCACTGAGAAGATAGTTGCGTATTGACCACACTTCCATCTCACCACCTTCTTTGCCAACTAAGAGTTTGGTCGATTTTTGGTTCCATTCTAAAATAGTTATTCTTTGATCACTCTCGGTCACTCTACATGTGTGAATAGAATGTGCAAATTTGATTAGACAATTCAGTTCTAATATACACATTAGTATACACTTACTTGTACGGATAGAAAGGCAAATTCAAATCAACAACATAGATAAAATTTCCCAATAGTTTGGGTGAAACATCTAATAGATCAAGGTTGGAAGTAAATGCCAATATGTTGCTATTAGAGATCGACGTAATTAAGCGGAAATCTCTAAAATAAAAATAATGAGAAAGAATTCAAAATAACAGAATATTATTAAAAATATAAAATTATTTGAACTAAAAAAACAAACCTATTTTCCAAGTAATGTTTGGCATGAGAAATTGGAGATGGTATTGAGACAGAATAGATATGTTCCATGGTGAATCGAGAAATAGGGAAGATAGATCTGGTGAGCCGGTGCGGACTCTAGATCACTCATGGATTAGTGATGGTTGTTGTGTCGCGAGTGGCCACTATTTTGACACCACTAGGCCCAATTCCTCCACTTGGCGCCTGTTTCGACCCACCCGACCAAGAGTGACACTCATTATGTTGTTGCTTACCGACACACCGTCACTGGATTGTTTAGTCCTCATGTCAACCTTACCCTACTAATCTCATTCAGCTAGAATTGTTTTTATTATACCTCTACAACACGAGAAATGCTCGCCCCTATAAGGTGTATATAAACAATACATACACATACATTTTACAGTGATTCTGAAGTAACAAATCCGATCTTTGCAAAGATCTTTGTCTTGTGACATCCAGTTTTCGTTCAACCTTGATTGGTATGATCTAATAGCTGCATACATGGGTAATATTTTACCATTTAAGGTAAGTGCTGTTTACTTTTTAGGCGCATTAATTAAATTTTTATTGTAAATACAGACTAATAAAAACACAAAAAAGCAGTTGGAAGATATTCAGAATGATATCGACAAAATTGAAGAGTTTAAATTATACGCCATGGTGCGAGAGAAGAATTCAATTATATTCTTAATAATAGTATCTGTGATTATTTATTTATGTGGAATTGGCTATCTGTATTTTATATTTGATCGAAACAACTTAAACAATCTACGCGTCATCCTTGCATTGGGTTTTCTTGCTTTGTTTCCTCTTGCGTATGTTATTTTGCAGTTGTTGTAACCTTCATGCCTGACATATTATATTTTTAGAATTCACCTATTAACCAAGCTTATACGAAAGTATTTTAAATGGGTTCAGATCAACAACAACTTAACGTTGGTAACCTTGATTAAATTGAAAAAGAAAATTCTTTCTAAAGTTCAGGAAACGGAGACTTTCAATGATGCAAAGATTATCTTGGAGAAGTATGATCCAAGTGCTTTGCGAAATCTTAGTATGTCACTAAGTAACTTGTCTCACTTGGACAAGCTGAAAGAGACTCCACAACGACCCCGCTTCGCCTCGACCTCTTCTCCACAACCCCGAATGGCACCTCGACCTTCAACTTCGCAAGCCAGATTGCCCTCTCCACCAACCTCTAACTTAGCGAGCAATTTCGCGACAGCACCGATGCTTGCAACACCAGCTAGTTTCAGTCGGACCGTGAAGCCAATCTTGCCTCAGAATCGCAGTGCAGTAGAGAAGATGATTGACTACATGTTTGGCGATGGCCCTTCCAACCGTTTCGCTCTGATCTGTCTCAAATGCTCTTCTCACAACGGTATGGCTTTACCGCAAGAATTTGAGTACATCTCGTACATCTGTGCCTACTGTGGCTTTTTCAACCCGGCACGAAAGGCTAAACCTACTGCACCCACCATCGAAATGCCCAAAGCTATTGAGGCAGCTAGCTCCACTACTCAGTCAAGTGATTCCTCGAATGTTAAGATTGTAGAGATATCATCCGAAATTAACAAAGATGATTCATCAACAAAGGTCTGTTTTTTCAACAGATTAATTACTTACCTTGATTGTATTTTTTCTTCTAAATAGCTTGATCAGCCACAGATTGAAGAAATCGACGATGACAATAAAAGCAAAGAAAAGGACGATGGTCAGGTCCTCAATACTCAGTCAGAACATACCCAAAGTAGTACTTCACAGTAAATGAATTGATTTCCTAATTAAATTTGTTATTATTTTTTAATTTATTTATAAAATATCAAATTAATGACTTGTTTGTATTTTTTTATCTATAATTTTTAGTCTTATGGTTTATATATTGGACTCTAATTTCCCTGAATCTCTTTTATAAACTGAATTTATTTGAGGTGATGGTATTTACATCATGGCGGAATTTGAAATGAAGCTGCAGGTAGCGTCAAGAAATAAACAAGTGGTTTTGTTTATTTCTTGGATTTCTGTTATTTTATTGGCAATGATAATGAAGGTGTTTGATTAACTCTAACTGAAAATTTAAACTACAAATCATTTTATTGAATACATATTTACATATTTAATTGACGATAAAATACAATTGATAAATAAATACTAATGACTTACATTTGTATATCTAGTCTAGGAAATAAATAAACACAAGTAATAGAAACTTGAGGGAGTTAGCAAGCAAAACTCAGTGTTGTTCTCAAAGCGATTTGATGCACACTAGTCGGAGCACACTGTGCATGTCAATTTCACTTCACTTCACTGGTTTCTTGTTTCCTCCAATTTTATCTTGATCATTTGGTTTTCCAGGGTATCGATATCTTCCAAGATAATTTTCTTCTCGAACTCCAAGGCTTGACGGCGTTTCAGCAGTTCATTCACCGTACACTCCAGCGAGTTGAGTTTGTTTTTTATTTTCATTCTGCTACGCGCTGCTGATTCACGATTCTTCTGGCGCCGAAGGGTCACTTTGTCCACCGGCGATTCACTACTATTGGATAATGTAGAGCCTTCTGGCTTGTACATTAAACTCTTCGAGTCGTCAAGTTCATTGCAGCTGATCTGCATATTTCCAGAGGAAAAGTTGTTTGAGCTCGCGTTCATGATAGCAGTCATTTCTTGTTGATTCACCTCGAGGGATGCCTGACAATACTTTATTTCCACTAGTTAATTAACTAAAGAATTCAAAATTCTTAGTTAATTAAAAATTTGAAAACAAAGTATTCGGCAAACGATGTGGTGGTGAGGCGATCACGTGTGCGCTGACAACATGGCGGAAGTGACTTCTCTCGTGAAGTCACTTTTGCCACTAGCACGCATGCCGCTCGGAAATGACGAGATATGGCCAGTGTTTTTAACTATTGAGTGGTCAAAGCCTTTGTCGACTTTATCATTTGAATCGAACCCGCTTCTTAGACTTTCACCTTTATCCAAGTTGAGCTTTTTAAATTACAAAATGAATTCACCAGCGCACTCAGTGGTGGTGCATTCACGCATCCCGATGTCGACATGACTGGACATACCTGCGGATGCCAAGCAATTAGCTGTGCTCAAACTGGGACCGTGCTTCGAGACAGTGGATCGTGCTCGGTAGTCTCCGTGGTGTGACGGTTGCGCGACGACCAGTGTCAGTGGCTGAGGCCAGGCATAATCGATCATTTATAGGCGACACCGCCACTCTTCCCGGCAGACTTCACTGCGGTGTGCTCGCGCGTACGTCTAGTCAGGCAGGTGCTCGCTATACTGCCTGTCACTGACGTGCTCGAGCTCCCGCCGTGCTCTCAGACTCCCTTTCTTTCTCAACCATCGCTGCCCCATTCTGGTCTTGGTGGACCACACTGGCCACGCACACCACTGAACATACGCCGCTTGATTCGATGCCTTGGTGCCTTCATTTCTTTCTCTATGTTTTCCATACTCGGTACATGTATTTCCCAATTTTAAGCAATTTTTCAGAAGCGACTCGTTCACTGAGTCAGCAAGCATTATCAAAAATGATCAAACATCCTCAAATAATAGACGGCATCTTTTAAATTAAGTTAAGCTCAATTCAGCTCAAAGTTCTGACCAATTTTCAACTCCACTTTTGTTGAGCTTCTTTCGTTTCATCAAGCGAACGACAGGTATGATATTGGCTCATAGAAGTTTGATGACTACATAATTTGCATAGGAAAATTGTGTGGGTTCACTTGAAAGAGTTGCCAAGTCAATTTTGACCTATCAATGATCTAAACCGTGGAAAGGTGTCAAAAGACCAGATTTTACTAACAAGTATATTAGGAAAAATAGTATTGAGCACGGGTGCGTGAGAAGACCAGCCGAGCCGTCAAGCCGAATCAAATAGGATTGTTGAGAATAAATTAACTTGATTCACAAAGCTACTCATCTGCCTTGCGAGTGGCTCGGTGACAGCAACCCAGCGGAACTGACGCGATTGTGCACTTGGGCTGATTGTGTCCACTGTCAGATGTCAAATGGCAATCGTCGCGTATTTGACACTTTTGACAAGTAGGTATCTCCTCGTCCCTTGATTCAATCACGTCGTGAAATTCTCAATGACAAATTTGTTTAGTCTCTCTCTCTCTCTCTCTTTCTCTTCTGCAATTGATCTATGAAATAAGGATTGGAAAAATTGAGCTTTAGGGTAGTAGTGTATGCTTCTAAATTCAATTTCATGCATGCACGCGACTTTGACTGTATATTGTTTTGGTCAATTCAGCAATTTATTATTGCAAAAAAGTCTCACCACTACAATATGATATTACACGAGTGCACTTGCTAGCTAATTGACATGCTAATCTGCTCGCTAATCCTAGGCAATGATTATCAGTATCATTGGGGTTGCTGGTGCTCATCTCACTATCTCACTATTTGATTATTATCCAATCTCATTAGGCTAATTTGTAGTGACTCAAGTGGCGTTGCAAGAAGAGATCAGTAGAAGCACCCGAGTCAGTGGCTGGCTTACTCTGGAGCTGATCGACACCGCGCGATCGTTACATAATGGCATAATTATTTTGCATTTCGCTAGTGCAGCCTGGTATTGGTACTGTATGTAGCTGTCAGACTGGCCATAGTATTTGTTTTGATTCTGGTGACAGTGATGAATGAGTCGCGTCAGCAGAGCCGGGGAAATGGAGGCGAGCGGGGCGCAGTGACCGATCGAGGGCGAGCGTCCATCGAAGCTAGTGGAGGTCCGTTGGAGCTGCCACCACTGCTACCCTCACCGGTTGCTTCGTTCACCTCGACCTGCACTGATACTCGCTGGAGGCTCCACGCAAACTCGCTAAGCTCTTCACATCGCACTTCGACCGCTCTCTCACCTCACATCTGATCACACGTAGCCGTCACTGGAAATCTGATACTGAGTGGCATCAATAATTAAGTGCTTTGCCACTTTGGGAGAGCAGCAATGCTTGGCTTGTCCGTTGGGTTTCGGCGAACCACACCGCTAGTGTGCCACTTATCGGCTCCGGTACACCAATGCCGGGATGAAAATCAGTCGGCTCGCTACTTGGCATCCCTCTCGCTCTAACCGCGTTCCATTAGAATTCATGAATAATTCAGTGCCATTCAACTCGAATTTGACTCTACTTTGGTGCATCGGAGTGATGTTTACTACTCTGGTGTGCACCGCTATTGTTTTCGATGAAGCACTTACCGGTGGTGTAGTTCTCTTGAGAGGATGTGACTCTACTCTACACCCGGTCACTATGACACTGATGCGACCGGACACTGGTCTGGGCAGATGGTTGTTCCAATAATTGGGCTGTGTGACACCACGTTGTGCAAACAAAGGTGTTTCGATGCGATTCTAGATTTACTCAACTGTTCGGCACGTACACCCCATGCCGGCACCAGCTCAATTGTCATGTTGAGCACGTCCGAAGTGGTCGCTGGTGCCTACTGCTCATGCGGGTTGCTTCTGACATACCATGTCTTTGTAGACCAATTGGAACACCCCGGTGTTTGTTTTAATCCAAATCACAAATTATCAGTTGCCAGTGCAATGTACCATGTTTGAGCTAATTGTGATTGCTGGTCATGGAGCAAGCCGCCTCTATAGAACCGGGCGAGTAGAGTTGAACACTGGTTTGACGCCAAGGTGCAGGCGCACCACTATTGCCACCATTGTCCCACCAATGGACCATCTCTCGCCTTCGTCGAGCGTGGTTCGGTTCGTGACACGCCGCAGTCGGATTTGACTGAGTGGGGACAAGTCAAGCTGATGACTTGAATCAGCGTTCTTCGCTGCCCCTTGTCTGCAACATCATCCATTTACACTGCACGCCAGTAGAGAAGGCGAAAGAGAGTCAAGTCTAAATTATTATTAACATAATTAATACTTGCTGTAGCTGGCAGAGTTGGCCATCCCAGGTTGTGATTAGAGTTCACAGGCCGCTCGGTGCAGCACTGTCTGTGATCGAATTAAAGTCTCATATCAAGACTATAAAGACAGTGTTCTTCGGTGCAGCAGGGCTTGGCCTGAATCTGGCTATGATCACCGACAACCAAATAGGCAAAGGGCCTGCAAGTGGCTCTCGCCACCTAGGCTAGGCAGCTAATCGAATCAAGCTGGTCTAATTGCAGACAGCCGAAAATAGCGACCATCGGCGAAACTAGGCACGAATTGGACGGAGATGGCCGCACCAGGTAATTGCAGACCGGACGGCTCGTCACCGCCAATTATCTGCTCATCCACTCACCGATCACCGGCTGTCGATCCATCCAAATAACTACCAGCCTATAGTTAGCTGCTAATTTGCAAGTTAAACTCTCTAACTAGATTTAGAGTTGCATTTCTTGAAAGTTGGGTTCCAGAAGCCACCTTGCGAACCTATATTGTTTTGAAAAAGTTAGTCAGAGTTTGATAGCTTTTATGCAATAGTCTCTGATATTTTGGTGAATCCAACTGTTCAGGTAGAAATGAGTGTTTAAACCCAAATGGTCAATTTCGACTGGCAAGCAGTGAACCAATGCTTGCCAGTCTCTCACTCTGACTTGACTCTCTGATTCGCCGATGCTTGACGTGCAAAAGCTAACGCCAACGGTTGGGACTAGTGTTGATTCTGTCGTATTTGTAATGGCTCACTTGAGGTGAAGGCAACTGTGACAGACAACTGCTGTCTTGAGAAGGTTTATGCGCAAATCGCATGTCGATAATTGTAGCGCTCGAATGAGACCTGGTCTGTGTCATTGTCGCCCAAACCATTGGTGCCTCTTCTTCTGGAGCCTTTTGAACTATTATTAGAGTGGATCGCTCTATTGAGTCTGCGTTGTCTGCTAATAGAGACGTCGCCATCACTTTACCCTTTGGTTTTTGCCTCAATGAGTTTCAAAGTAACACTTGTTTCTGCCAATTGCGTCACAGGCATGCGGTGACACGTAAAAATTACTGTGGCAGATAATTCTTTGACAATGCGACCACTTGCGGCACACTATTCAAGAATGTCAGCTCAAACATAGAATTGTTAACGCTAAGAGAAAAGCTGAATCAAGAAGCAAATGAAGAAGCCACATTAGGGCCAAATCCGATTATCAGCTTTGAATGGAATGAACGAGAAACGGAATCGCAGTGTGGTCAATGAGACTTATGCTAATTGGCCACTGTGACTGGGCATAATGAGCTGACTTGGTCTCAAAGGACTGCCGGCATGGTCCTCGTGGTAGGTCTTTCTTCACAGCTGCACCGCACTTTGTCACAATCGCCCCACTGCAATGCTCTTTTTGCTCCAAACTTGTGGTGCAACCGGCATTTTTCTAACCACTTTCTCTCCTGGGATCTTACCTATTGTGTTCAGTGCCAACGCACAACTTTGTTTCTCTTCAATTACCTTTAACTAGTATCGATTTCATTGAAATCTCCGATTTAAGAATTACTTTATACATAAATTTAATCAAAAAAACAAATAGAAAATGAAAGTGAGTCAAAATTTAGAATTCATATAAAGTAATGCATCACTAGTTTGTGTTATTTTCGACTATTTTAACATGTAAATTTGATAAACTGTAATTACAAGGGTTTTAAAAAATTTAAGATGCTGCAAATTTATTTAATATAGCACTTATTCATGATTCATGTGACTGTAAAATGGCAATTTTCATGACTTCTCTCCCCTCTATGTGACAATTTTTAGTCACCAAAAAGCACTGTTCAATGAAGGAATATTTTTAAAAAATGGCTAAACCCCTTCGGCGAGTCACACGATTCATGAACCATCCCATATGTTTAGTGAAGATGCGATGAGCAACTCAATTTACTCAGAAGTTTTACACAATTTGCACAAGTGGTAAAACTGTTTTAAACTTAGAAACAAATCGTTAACTTTAAAATATATAAAAATATATATGTTACTGACCAAGTAGACAAGCCAGCTTTTTTAAATTTTACCGTTCAAGTACCAAGTCTCCCTTTGACTAAGCCAAGTCGACTTTTTTAAAGCCAAGTAATGTTTGCTAAAACTCAAACCAGAAATATAATTTTTATTTAAAATTTGTTTATTTTTTGAAAGATTGATTAAAATTAAGTTATTGTGTTTATCTTTTATCATAAAATTTATATGGTTTTTACAAAATGCATATTCTTGCAATAAAAAATATTAATAACATCATTGTGTAAATTGTGTCAGCTAGAAACGTTTTCAAGTGTGGTTTATTACCGTGGAGAATGTATTTTTCATAATTAACTTTTATTACCATTAATGAATTAACTCACAGTTGTTGCAACAGTTGTTTTAATCACCAATTTAAACTTAATTTATTTTTTAAATACTTCTGCACAACACAATTTCAATTCAAATAAACATATAAATTCTGATATTTTTTATAACTTGTGATTTTGGTAATTTTACTTCTGCTCAGACAAAAAATTATTTTTTTTGTATAGAAAATTTGACTTGTCAGTATAACAACGAAAAACAAATTTATTTGTATATCTTAGAATGCAAAAACATTCTTTTACGTGAATGCGTGTTTTATTAAACGAATGAATTTTTAAATTTGCAAACTTATTTTTAAAAATTCAATGCAGTGCAATCTATTTGCAATATTCTTGATCTTAACTTGATTAATAATAATTTGAAATTCTTAATTTGATAAACTTAAATTTGATAATTCTACCAAAATAAATTACTAAATGTTAACCCATTGTAGATTATTATTATTGCAAAGCATTTTGAATCTACAATATCATCATCTATAACTCATTAGTTTGTTTATCCGAACATTTTTTGTATCTTTATTCTAATAGTAGAGCACAGTACCCATTTATATTAAATGACTCTGATTTGAAAAATTTTGTAGTTAAAAAACAGTTGACACAACTATTTCTTAGTGCTTGATGCGACCATGCAAGCAGCGGTGAGAAATCATCGAGCGTAAATCATCGACTAACACGGTGAGGGGTATTTTTGTACTGACATTGAAGCAAGCTCTCACTTACGAGTGATCAGTGCTATGAGTGAGTGACAGCACTTCTCAATGAAACTCCCAGGTGACTAGAAAAACGCGAGCAGCCACAGTATTACTAGTGGATAGTAATTTGTTTAAATAACGCGACATTGCATTCATCAATCAAGGTGAGTGCGACTACAAATAGGGATATAATTAATGATTTTGCGGTCAAACGGTGAATAGTTTTGTGGATGGAGTGAGCCAATTGGAGCAATGGTGGTTTTGAACGTTCACTAGCAGTGTTGGTGCTACGTACAGAAGCGTGGACCCCTCAGCTCGGGTCCATCGGCGCGGTGGTCTTATAGGTGTCGGGCTAGCGCGAGCAAGCACTGAGTTTAGCCAGACTGCACAAGTTGTCACGTCACACGCGCGATCATAAATCTTCTCGCTTTGCCACTGAGTCAACTGAATCACCATCCATTTGTTGCCACTCGTTGAACGACTTAGGTGCTGCTGGCACACTTGCTCAATGCCTCCGCGTCGAGTTGATGTTTCCACTTTACTCGAGTGCTTCACTCAAATTGAAAAATTAAGACCCAATTAGCAGTGTGCCACTCGCGCCAACTACTCTGGTTAGGCTATAGCAAGCTGCTATCGGGGGACAGTGTCGCTGTCAAGTTCCAATTGTCAAGCACACTAACCAATCGAGCTAGGCAGCCAAGCGTAAAGCTAGCATCGAACTTCTTAAAACTATGCCTGCCAATTGCAGCAGCATTAGAATAACTTAACCATTAGCTTGATTGTGACTACCGTAAGCTGCCCTCTAACTTTGCTCTATTATTGATACTCTTGGCCCATCCTTGTCTAAGGTCGATTTGGATTTGACCGCTTTTATTAGTAAACTAATGTACGACTAAGATCTGTTTTTATTATGAGCAAAATTTGGTTTTGAGCAAGTTGTGGCACTGACCGAGCGACCAAACTCACTTCCTCGTGGTAGCTTGAACCGTCCGTAAAGCCGACAGTGGAATATGCGCCAGTGCGCGCATTTCACTCGGCATTCTTTTGTCAGAGGCGAGAGATAGAATGGTTGGTCAGATGTGATTAGAAGACTGTCAGAATATGATTAATATGGTTGCGTGCAGCATTGAAATGTGTGTGCCAGTCTCTTGCTTGGCAAAGTGCGCGCGCGCCAGGCCGAGAGTCTGCCCGACGCTGTGCTCTCACTCCGACGACGACCAAGGCGACCGAGAACCAATTCAAGCAAGAAGGGAGAAAACTCGAAAAATCATGCCCGCTTTGAATGGCAGAGAGTGTAGCTCAAAACAATAAGACCAAAGCGCACGGCAAGTGAGAGAGAGAGAGAGAGAGAGAGAGAAAGCCTAGTGCTCGATGCGGGGGAGACACGAAATAGGAACTGGAACGGCGCGAGCCACAAACCAAACAGCGACACGAAAGTTTGACATTCGTCAGCTCGTTTTACGTAGAGCACCGAAGCACGACAGGAGGGCGGTGGCCAGTATTAGTGGCTAGTCTAACACTAACGAAAATTCGGCTTAAACATGCTATAAACAAATTTATTAATATAATTGAGTTTACTGGTCAAAAGAAGCTAACCCTTGGACTACTGAACCTTTTCTTCACTTTTCAAAATATCCAAAGTACTGGACGCTGATTTAGTTGAGAAACTAAGCAGAAATCGTTGTTTATCACTTTTATTATCCTCTGTAAGGATTGGACTTAAACAGGGCAGTGTGCATCACAACAATGTGGCCGATTCATTTGCTTTAGGTGGAGAGGAAGATAGGAGGGTGGTGGTGTTGCTGGTTGTTCCAGTGGCTGCAGTCCAATTAGTGAAGTGGGCGCGATCGGGCAATGGGCAGTGATGGTGCTCACGGCACTAGTGCGTGATCGACGAGTCTCCCGGCGCCAATGTCCTACACACCGTGCCGCCTTGCTTCTGACATTTCCGAGCGTAACAGATAAGACTTTTTTGCCAAGATTAAGGAAGGACCAAGCTGCGTCCGGGCAGACGTTGACGGCTGTAGTTGACATCTTGGCAGAGCTTCGCTTGGGCACTAAGTCCAATCAAGCCATGCAATTCATCTTATTCAAATTCTCGTCGCTGATAAACGGATGACTCGATGCACTGCTCTTCAATATGTGTGCTTGGTAGTGGTGGTTCTGTGGTTGGCCCCACCACCACTGGCAACGCGTTCTGTGGTGCGTGTGCCAACAGCTTTGACATGCAAAACTGTCATGATACACATTGAGATGTCGGCAAGTCCAATCTTCTCTCTGCCAGCCCATCTATAGATGAGCCCATTTGAAGGGCGCTTGGTGGCACGCCATCCACTATTCCACTGATCCACCGTGGCTGAATGGCTCAACACGCACACCGCTCACGTTTCAATTCTTGGACCGCACACTCCCCTTTGAATCTTTTTGTGACCAGTTTGCATGCACTTCCCCTTGACCTGCACTGGCAAATTTGTGAAGAATTGTACCTGTGATAGTCTGGTCAAAACCACATTTATTGATACAGTGATCATGTTTTATGTTCAAAGACTTGCAAACTGTCGCAAGTTTGAGTCTATCTTTGAGAAGTTGGGCTAAATTCTCAAAGATGACCTCAACGTGCAGGTGGTCAAGATAGAAGTATGCTGTCTCAAGTATACAAGCAAACTCAATTCAAAGTGCTCAAAGTCAACTGTCGGATTTATATTTTAAAATAAAAAAGGAAGCTTTATCAATATATTATTTAGGAAACATCAAGTTGGAGGATGTCAATATCATGGAAATATCAAAGTATTTCACCAAAGAATGAGGTGAACAATACGAGATGTAGATAAAATTAAGTTTATGCCAAACAGGTGCCACATAAATCTACTGAATAAACTTATGATTTAACAGTGTAACTTAACCTACACGTGGAGAACTGATTTCAATTACCATTGACATCCTATGAATATTAGGTAAAATATATTGAAAACACGTCATATTCGTTTTGAAATGAAACATAGATAAACTTTCAATAGTGATTAAAACGAATTGAGTGAGTGTAAGAAAGGACAGCCTAGCATTGTGCAAAGTGCGTGTTGGTCCGCTACACGTCTATGGACATGGCAAACACGGATGGATGGCAAACCCTTGGAGAGGGGAACGCGCGCCCGCCGTGACCAGGAACGAAGCCGACGGTGGACCACTTGCCACTAATGAGCAGTTGGTTTGGCTTGGCTGTGCCCACTCCTGATCACTTGTTTGTCGACTCGCCAGCCATTGTGTGGCACGATCAGTGATGGCGAAGCATATCATGATCGTGTGCTTCTATCTCGCGCCGCGAGCGAACTCTCTCAATAACCACTTGCACAAACCATGCATTTTTGCATGGCAGCCTAAGGCAAATTGAATTAAACTATAAGACAATGTCTTGGCTGGAGATAAGTGATGTGAAAAGAGACGTTGTGGACGGGGAGAGAGTGGGCCAGCGAGCGAGCCTATCCCACTGCTGTCGTAATTGGGCATCACAAAGCGTGATGCCGTGTGGATGGCAATCGAGCAAGCAAGCTACGATACCAAAGCGAAAACGGTCTCAAGGCGACTTGCGCAGTAATTAAGTCCCTCTCCCTGTTCGGATTGGATTGCCTTGCTGCGCAAGGAGTTGCCAAGACAAAGCATCGTTGATAGTCGTGTCGAGCGACCGACCGAAAGGGATGCTAATGCAGCAAGTAAAGGTTGACTTGTTGCCCGAGACTCGCGCACTCTGTGCGTGCGCGAGTCTGCGCGCACATGTACTGTGTAATTATTTTTCAATTGGTTGCTTTTCGTAGATGCTGCTGTTGCTGCTGCAACTGGTGCCACGCTCACGGTAAAGAAATCTCTTATAGAGCCAAGAGTGTGCCAGCTTGATTCTGGCAGGTGTCATCATTAATCAGACAGTAGTCGAGCACTATGTCCAGTGTCAGAGTGGCCCCAATGGTCTGGACACCCAACTGCGCTGCCCGACAACCGACTGACTGTGCGCGCAAATGTGACCACAGATACTGCCGAGAGGACACTTGTGCAAATCATTAATTATGCTAAGTAGCCATCGATGAATTGGCGCGCATTGGATTTCCGAGCCAGCAAGATTTGGCAGCACTCCATAATTCATCATTTCTCATAAATCAAAGCTCAGTGGCAGTGGCAGTTAGTGTCCAACAAGCAGTGCTTGGAACCGAGCCATTTGATAATGTTTTTATTAGAAACTAGCATTGCGTGACTCTCACAATGCTTAGTCTGCACCAAACAACAATAATAAAATTGAATTAGTCTAATTGATTGGAGTAAGTTTATGTGTGGCAAAGTTGGTGCTTCTCGGTGACATGCAATCTCGCTAAATCATAAAGAAACAAGAAGGTTCAGGCAACCTTTAGTGAGCGCAAGAATGCATTGATTTTGACTGATTATGGCCAGGCATCAGTGATGAATTGTTTTTTAATTCGACTGTGATGAGCACGTTAGAAGGCATTCAGACCCAGTGCTGGTGCTAGTGCTCGGCTTCCTCGATTCGTCACCATTAGCCTGTCAATTGGTAGCCTGGCACTGGTAGTGACGAGCCAGATGCAAGGCCGGGTCGTGCCAGCACGGCGCCACAGTTTCCAAATTGGCCTTGGTCAGATACCAACTCGCACCAAGGTGTTGTCAACGCAAGCGCTCTTTGTCATGATGGATCGGTCAGCATGCGCCATCACTCGACCCCACTTTACCGTTTTGCTTGTCCTAACAACATACACACACATATATATATATGCATTCTTTTCCAGGTCGGTATGTTTATTAATCAATTGTGTTACTTTATAATAATATATAATAATTATAAAAATAATAAAAATCAAATAAATTAAAATAAAGAACTGTAGATGAATCAAACAGAACTGAAAAGAGAAATGCACTCCTAAAGAACTAGATAAAGAGAAACCCAACAACAAATTTTTTGGTAATAATTACAAATGCACAGTCTCGATGAGATAAGTGGAATGACACAATACTCGTGGGCAGCACCGAGACTGAACCTATGATACAAGTGGTGCGCACCAGTTCAATGGCTCTCTGGGCTCATCACCGCCCCGACAGTAGCCGGCCCGCGGCATTCCCTTCTTCCCTTTAGCCGATTTGGCTTCTCGGTCAGATGGTGTTCCAGCGAGGCGCGACGAATTTGAGAACGATACAGCGCCCAAGTGTCTGCTGACTGGCTGCGGCCTGCCTGACTGGAGTATGCTCAGCGAGCGAGCCGGTCGGGCGAATCACAACTGGCCAGATGTGGTCGAACTGCCAGGGCTAAGCTTGGGTGACGTCGAGGCTGGGTTGGACGAGTCCGAGTGGATGGAAAGGCCTGTCGAACTAGGCGGTGGTGGTGTCGTCGAGTCGAGCATAGTACCTTCTTTCATGCGCTTCTTTTGCTTCATACGACGATTTTGAAACCAGATCTAAGACAACAGCCAGAAGTTAGCAACCAACCAGACCGACAAGTCAAGATGCAAGAAAAGTTCCCCTCACATAATAAAAACAACTGTGTCGTTGACAAGGGACACCCAAAATAAACCAAGCCGGTGCTTGAGAACGTCTAATGCATGATGCACTTATAGCTCGAGGGAATGCAGCAAACAAATGACTGCTCGCTCATTTCTCCTTTCTACCAACTTGACAAAAATGATTCTGCCTGCAAGCGAGGGTATGCAAGTGAGATGTGCACATCGGAGGCATCCCTGTCTCGCTGTGCTCGTCATTGTCGTCACGCTAAGTGCTGTTCTCGCATTGTGAAGACTTAACGCGCCACCAGTCTAGTTCTATATACCAACTCAAACAAACTACGTCCTCGACTGGCACTGATCGAGAGAATAGACTGGTCTGGTTGTTCATTGGTGATTAGCGCACTCTTCACTCTTTGACGGCTAATTAGAATTAGGTCATATCGATCAAAGCCACTCTACTTTAATCTTACGGTTGGTGAGCAACATTGGTTAAGAATTTAAATTGAACTTAATCAGGTGCTGTATATAAGCAAGTCACTTACTTTGACTTGAGTTTCATTAAGTTGCAATGCGGTAGCAATCTCGATGCGCCTGGCGCGTGTTAGATATTTGTTGAAGTGGAACTCCTTTTCCAGTTCTGTCAACTGCTTTGTCGTGAAGTTAGTTCGTCCAGTATTGTTAGCCGAATTGCCACCGTTGTGGCTATTGGCAGTTGAGCTATTCGAGGTAAGACTGGTGAGCGAGCTTGCTGAATTGGGCGATACGTTGCCGTAGCCACCAGCATAGTCTGGCTTGGTTGCTGCTAGAAACAGAGAAAGAACGGAAGCGAGTGAGTCAGGTGCAGTGTCCACCACCGGTATTGTCTACTAGCAACACGCGCGCGCACTGCAAATCAATTTGCCCTACGTCCCGTCATAATCACCGACTAATTGTGGAATGACCTGCTAGGGCCTGTTCCAAGCGACCATGTAGTTGTACCATTAATCATCGACACCATTTATAATGTTTACGTTCGCTCAGCAGCACACAACAACTGACTGGATGGCTCACAAAAACATTGATATTAGCCTCAATTGACAATGGTTTTATTAATGATCGTTGGCGCGTTCGGTCCCACCAAGCGCGCCAACCACCGACCAACTGACTTTAAAATGGTACTTGTTGGCACAGGCACTGCGTGTTAACAACTTCATTTGTCAAGGGATCGGTAGTAAAGCAGTCAGTTAGCGAGCATTGCTCGGTCACTCGGTGACAGACTTGCCAGATCATTAATGGTCTCAATAGCGGGCACAACCATCAATAACTGGCCCAGGCCACTACCGGACCTACCGATGACCCACTGGCCACTTGACAACTTTAGTCCACTTGCGTTTAGTTGACCTCGAATAATGATTTACGTTACAAGACAAACAGCGCTGAGACGTATGTTAATTGAATTCTTTTGCTTAACCATAATCAATTAGTTTTGGATATTTTCACTCAGTCTCTTAGCTCTACAAATGCAAACGTCTAACTGGAGATCAAATATCAGTTGGAGTGTGGCATTGATTTTGTTATCAACTTGCAAAAAGAAACAGTAGTTCGAAGAGCAAAGCGCACACCAGACCTAATTAAGATACTCCGGTGGGTATGATGATTCAGTGAATTAAAAACACATTACCGTACCGGTCAATCGTCTGGTTCCAATTATGCGCTTGTTAGTGCATGAGCACGCCACACAAGCGATAGACATACTAGTGCTCTATAGTGAGTCGGCTGTGCGGCTTGCACTGCCGCAACGTTTGATCTGCATGACTCTCTTTCTAGTTTTCTTTACAAGCAATTAGTTCTTGGCAGCCTACCTCGCTTGCCATACTATCTAGTCTAGGAGAGCTAGTTACCTTCTATTTTATTTATAAAAATATAAAATTAAAAGTGCCAAATGATGCACTATGAAGGCACTACGGCGCGCCCGGTTGCCTAGTCATCCGACGGTGATCGAGATGCCAGTGGGCATTTGGGAATAGATCTCTGCTCACCGTGATGTTTGTTTAACGAGCCACTCTGGTGGAGAAAGGCCAGTCAGCTATTGGACTGCCATTTGGCAGACTAAGTGATGGAGTGCTCTCTCGGGGATAGACTGTGCGATTAGAAACAGGCAAATCATTTTAGCTCGTTCGCGCTCCAGCTTGTGTCGATGTGACTATCTAATTGATATCAGATGCAACCACGAACAGACCTTGTGGTGACAGCCTCCTCCCCTCACTAGTCATCAGCTGAGTTGAGCATATGTAGGGTGTACTGGCAAATAATGACTATACCTGGTTTTGGGATGTTGCGCTTCACTTGCATCCACTTGTATTGCGGCACTGGAGCGGTGGTAAGGAGGTTTGAATTGGAGTTCTGATTAGTGGTGCGCCCACCAGGCGAGTGATGATGTGGAGATTGCAAGTGACTGGCCAAGTGGTTGAGGTGATGATGATACGAGCTACTGCCGTTCATCTGAGCACATGCCATCTCCGACTGATAATGCACGCTTGGGTCAAGTGGGTAAGGCGAGTTGAGACCGTTCTGTAGATGCATCGAGGGATGCACCGCATTCGTGTTGCGCGAGCACGATAGCAGGTTCGACTCAAAGTACTTCGGGTAGTGAGGTGTGGTGGCACCACCGCTGCCACCTCCCCCACTAGAGCCAGAACTTGTGCGGCCCAGTGAGCACTCCGAGTGCGGTGAGAGCATTTCGAGCTTGGGCGTCACGGGCACACTGCCATTGCTCGAACCACTGGTCGTCTGGGACGGGGTTGGTTGAGGACTGTCCGGTGCATTCACCGTGCATTGACGGTGCATTGAAGATGCATTAATGGTGTCAGATGTGGTGGAGCCATAGTCCCGAAAGGATTGCGAGTAAATGTGGTGTGTGTGCTCCCGAAGCGTAGAAGTGGAGGACAACTGAGACGAGCACTGTGGACTGGAGTGTCCTGCACCAGGTGCCAGCGGACTTTGGCCTTGCACTGAAACTGAGCTGCTGCTGTACTGACTGGGACGTTGGTAGTGGGAATGAGGCACCGGGGAAGATCCATAGCTATTTTGGCTACTTAAATCAAGATTAGTGTAGCTTAGACCGTTGGGTTCAGAAATAATGCTCGGCACTGTTTCACTGAATGGATGAATCGAACCGGCCATGTGAAAACTTGCTGAAGTATAGTGACTGCTGGGTGGCGTGTTTGCACTGTGCTGACTACTGGCCGAACCATTTAGAGCCAAATCGGTAGCTGATGATGGTGGAGGCGCCGATTGATAGTAGCTGGTGAGGTCCGCCCCGAAGTGATGATAACCCTGATGATGGTGGTGATGATGGTAGTCGCTGCTGGCAGCTGTAGTGCCACCGATACCACCACTGTTGTGGCACGGCATGGCACTGCCATAAACCACATTCGAGTTCATAATCATTGGGCTACACTTGCCTATTTCAAGTTGGGTCCTGATTGGCACAATACACAAACACTCACAGACATGCAGAGATGCTCAGATTTGGCAGGGTTCAATCCAACAAAAAAAAGAGACACCACAACAGCTGCTTCAGTCAGTGCTAAGCAAACATTGCACAAAGCAGGCAAACTGACGAGGAAAGGTGGACAAATAGAACTATCAGAGCAATTTGCTCTTGGCAGCTCACCTGCCGAATTGAGAAAAACATGTCACAATATGTGCCCTCGACAAGAAAGTGTTTTAAAACAATGACTGGTAACTAGTGAAGAATGCTGAGAAGAGCTGATACAGGAGGCCAAGTACTTCGTCCGTGTCTGGAAGGAGTGTGAGCCTCGAGACAAGGTGGAAGAATAGATGTGCTCGGCTCGACTCTACTCGACTCTAGTCACACAGGTAGTGGCGCGCCGAGCCGTCTCTTGTAGATCTCTCGCCCAAACCGGCCGCGTAGTTGCCTGCTGTGCCTTAGACCTCGGCAAGCCCTGCAAAGAGGAGGTGTCTAAACTGTTCAGTACACAGGAAACTGCATCAACTCAATTACCTCACAAATTGCAACAGAATCAGCAGACCAGAAGAGGCATTCCGACTAAATTAAGTGGATATATTTTAATCATAATAAGCTATAACTAGAAGGAAATTGAATCAAATTCAATTATACTTTTTAAAATTGGTTTGTTTTTAAGTTAAAAAAACAAAGTTATTTGACTGGTTTTAGATCCCATGACAAAACTTTCTTTGGAACACATATAGAATAGTGTAACCCAATCGATTCAGATGATTTCACAATAATTGTCTCACATTTGGTTGCGCCATGACCTCTGTATCTTTTCGATGAAGCGCATCTAGACTAAGCGGTGTCGAAAGAAAAAATTTTAAATGAAGTAGTGTAATCTGTTGCCCAATCGCGTACTGTGTAGAGTACTGTGCGTAACACAGCGACATTGGCCATTATTTAAAATTAAACATAGATTTACAGTTGAGAGACGTCTGGAGCAGTAGAAC
Organism: Rhinocypha anisoptera; assembly: GCA_011762765.2. Lineage (NCBI taxonomy): Eukaryota > Metazoa > Arthropoda > Insecta > Odonata > Chlorocyphidae > Rhinocypha > Rhinocypha anisoptera. Next base: position 6,379 of record WURS02431609.1, on the reverse strand, counting down.
GTCATATAATTGATATTTCTATATTTTGGTCACTGGTTAATTTATACATATGTTTATACACACAACGAATCAAATTGCTAGTTTAAATACCCAGAGTTTGTTAATTGATTTAAAACTTGATTCGAACCAACACAAAGACATTAAATAAATACGAATTATTATAAAAATCAGCTTTAAAAATAGTTGCAACCAATAAAAAGATATATTGTCACAGTTAATATATTTTTTTAAGAGAGCAACTATTTCAGAAATTACTACCAGAAAGACAAAGGTAAAGTCTACTAAAATCGCTTGTGCTCATGCTAAATGTCCCTTTTGCATAAAATAGTCAAACTTATAATTTTGGAATCTTGTTCTTCTAGGAACCCCTGAAATAGTTTATTTTTTATTTGTAAAATCTATCTAACAAATTCTAGTTCTGTATGTAATATTTATCTCATTTGGTCATAGATTGTTGCAGTTACCAAGTGAGCACTTTGGCATTGGAGTACAGCCCATTTGCAGGAGCAGTCGAGGTGTAGTGTGCGTGTGGTGTGAGAAGGACTTCTCTGTCTCTCTGTTGGCACCTCGCCTCGGCGCAGCCTCTGCACACTTTGGGAGCCGACACAGCTGCTGCGCGGTCAAATCTATTGTTGTGCGTCCCACAAGCGTATGCGCTCTCTCGGGGAGACACAACAATAGACCAAAAAGGCCACGCCCCCAGCTACGTTGCACTGGCACTGACGTATGGGGCCATTCAACCAATCACGGGCTCATTCAGCAGTAGGCTCAGTGGCCAAACTGGGGAGGCCAACATTTGAGCACTCAACGAGGCCGAGTGCATCAATTCAATTAACCGGTCATCGGTCATGTTTTGAAGTTAAACAACTAAAGTTTTTACCCTTCCAGATTTTAGGTAAAGAAAAAACATTGGTATAGAAATCACTATTGTAAACCTATGGCAATGCATAAATCAAACACCGTTTACTTTTCTCTTCACTTCTCTTTTCACGCAATTTCAAAAATAAAATTTGATGCAACACTGTAAGTTTTAAATTCTGTGCTCCTCTGGTGTTGGCTTATCCTCTCTGACCCAACCAACTGGTCTGAAATCCTAACTGATCAGTTGGTTGAGTGCAAGTGTTGGGCTCCCCACTTTGCTTGATTCGACTTCTCGAACAATGGGGGAATAGAGGATCTGGAGGCAAGATGGCAGCAGCAGTTGACGAGTGGTCGAACTAGTTTGGTGGAGATGGCCACCACACTAGTGGCTCACTCCAGCCAGATCTACACGTCGTTGATGAACAAGCACACAACACATGGCTTACATTTTTACTCAAACCCTCAAGTGATTTTTAAATAGATTTAAATTTTAACTCGTGGAACTTCTAACTAGAAATTTAGCTTATTTTGTTTATAATTAAAACCTATTTTGAAATCTTCCGTTTGTTGTGTGAGTTTGGCAATTGGTGAGCTCACTACTGCAACATGAGGAGTTAAGTCAAAGTCTAAGGGAAATGGGCTAATTGTGGGCCAGTATGACATAGGATTGTCATATGACTCACCGATGGCGCGCGCCAATCCATAACCGAGGAGGACAGAAGCGACTTGATAAATAGAGTCGGTGTCTCGCGCTCTGTCGCGCCCACCAACCACATAACAAATGAGTGGACTCATTCGACATGGCGTCTCATGATTTATTGTTAGCGGTATAGTGTTTTGATTCAATTTCAATATGCAAACATTTGTCCAACCGGTATCTTAAGCCAGTCAACGGTGGCCTCGTGATTTGCAATGCTCACACCATTCTCATCTCTCAAGCAGTGCAGTAGCGCGGTGTAAAGTAAATTCAGATCGAAGAGTTCAAATCACAATCAATTTGTCAGCTTTTGGTTTTCATCTATCATTGATCGAGCAGGAGTTGAGCGCGAGCAGTCATATTAATGCCACTCACAAGTAGACAAAAAATACGACATCGCCCTTAGCTAACTTCATTGTCGTGTTAGAAATGCTTCTAGATAACGTGACATGATGTCAAATATGTGCTGTCCTGACGTGTAATGAATTAGTCCCTTGAAATCTCCAAACTAACATGATTCGAACATCTTTTCTACTAGGCTTCTTTGCTACAGTAGAAGTTGTAAGCCTGTTCAACCTACTGTGCTCGATACTGCTCTTAGTTTACAAGTGATTCATTATCGAAGTGTCTAAGTTAGACGAATGCTGAGCACATCTTGATACTTAGTGTATCAACAAACCTACAAAGTGACTTTTCGGAGCTGATAATTCTTTTACAAATGAACTAATTTGGGATAGCTTAATGGGTAACTATTGGTATCATGATAAAGAGTGGGAGAGCATTGGCTAGTAGGACAAATGGCCCCATTGTGGTCACATTTGTCCGATCACTAGTCTGGGTGCATAATGCGCGCCAGAAAGAAGTAAACAAGCAGGCTGAGCGAGTTGAGCACGGTAGGTGTGTCTACAAGCACGAGTGGTGCGCAAGTGGCGGTCGGTTGGTAGGGACCGCGTGAGGCCAGCCTGCCAGACCGAGTGCACTATCAATCTTGTGAACCTAGGTGAGAAAGTAGCCAACTGACATGCACTGGAGAGAGAAATGCCACTAAGAAGTCATTAGGTGCTCCAACGTAGAGAGATATGTCTGTGCATTTGTCCGGCATGTGACCAAGCCGCAGATCACTTTTTGGTCTACAATGCCGATTCAATGATAATTATTTACATAGCCATTGGAGAGTGTGAGCACATTTGCGCTTACAAGTGTTTTGACATGCTAAACACTTAGCTCTCCTTGCGCTCCCGGTGGTTTATGTTACGCTTTGGCAGCCGGGATAATAAATGATTTTTTAATTATTGAAAATAAGATAAATTATAAAGCTATTACTGGATCGGTGTGAAAGGCAGTGGCCACAGGCTGTCCTTGAGCCACACACAGTGCATAGGTTCTACTGTTGGAGCAGCCACTGGTGGTCAGTCAACGCACCGGAACCTCCATCTCTTCAACACTACACTGGAGAGACCCTTTCATCGGTGGGATTGAACTCATCAGGCTGCCATTCGAGGAGAGCTAAGCCTGGGTGCTTGGTTTGTGCTCCAACCATGCTGTTCTCATAGTGGAGTTAGTCAAAGGCCTTACTTTTGTCTTGCTGTGTCGGTTATAGAAGCACATTGGAGCGAGCTGTCGCGGCTACCAAGCTGCTGACAGAGGCATATTTGCCACACTCGAGCAGATCCAAAGTTTGTCTTTGTGCTTTGGACACAGTGGAGTCTGGGCGACGGCGGTGCCGGCGGCTGAGCCTCACAGTGAAGCCGAACAGCTCAGTTGGGAGGAAGAGAGTGAGAGAGATTGTCAATGTTGCTTCAGCGCCATTGATGTGTCAGCCGGCTCCGTTATGCGACTGGAGCGATCAGAAATGACACGTCTCTCCGAGAAGCGTCAAAGTTGTTTTCAATACTCTCTCCCTCTCTTTCTAGTCCTAGCTGGTCCGTCTGCTCTTGTCGGTCAGACAGTCCGCCATGCACTTCTCGGCACGAGAAGCACCAGTCGGAGCAGCAAGCGAAAACGAATTAAAAGCAGCGAAAACTTAAATAAACGCCAAAACGTACAAAATCCCTCCCAGTAATCCATCATTGTCCACAATTATAAAATTTGGGCACAACGCGTTGTGCACGGTTAGTGTGGTGGAAATGCGGTGCTAGCGCGAGCATGTCTCGGTGAGACAAGCGAGTGGCGCGACTCGCACAGACGGCCACTGGCCAGCCACCAACCAACCAAGTGATCTGGCCCGCTCCACATGCCAGACCCACCATTGCTGCCTAATCATTGCCTTGCTTTGCCACGCACTCCCATCCCTACTCGGTCCTCACATATTGCACCCTTATTGCCGCCATTTGATCACATCTCGAATCACCTCAGGCACTACTGGCATTGGGATTCCATACACCAGCAGATAGCTTTACACCTATCCTCTCTGTCATTCTATTGATCCTTGCTTTTATCTTAAACTCATACTTGCTATTAGAAACATGGCAATCATTTATAAGTCTGCACTTTACCTGTTTAAAAAAACGCTGTTTCATTCATTTGATATTGAGATATTTTTGCTAGCCGAAAAAATAGTGGCTTTGTCTAATAAATTAACTTAATAACTTTTTAAATTTTGAATAACCTCTAACTTAGCCAAAAAATAACATCTTATATTTTCCCAATCTTACCAGAAGACTATTATTCAACTATTATCTAAGCAAAACATTATTCAATTAACTTAATCAGAATTAGAATCAGAATTTTATGTTAACTGATGTAACTTTATTAGGAACACTAATTAACTTTCTTAACCACAAAATATTCCACAATATTCTGTTTCACTACCCGTGGTTTGGAATCGTTGTAGAGCGAGTTAGGTTAGAACATAATGTAAGTTAGAAGTTGCTAGAAACCTTTTGAAAGATTCAGTTTTGAGTGTAGTTAAAAATCATTTAGGCAAATTCAAATTAGGATTAGTAATTTTTATTAAACAAATGAAGAAACCTTAATATATGAATTAATGTTTTTAAAATTACAGTTGTGATCAATTGATAAAAGTCGTCAATAGTATGGCTTGTAGTGTTTTTCGGTTTAAAGAATTTGAACAAGTTTTGTTCTAGTTAACCTTTAGCTTCTTATTTAAATTTTTCTTATTAATAATTATCTCCATCACACCAAGTTTTGTTAAAACAAATTTAAGTCATCTGACTAAATCCTGTTTTCAGATCCTATCTTCCTCTTTCGAAAGTTATAGATTCTGGTTTTTGAAGTATATATTACTAGAACTGATTAAGAAATACTATACTCATTTAAACAGTTGTAAATTAGCCAATAAGAGTGTAAAAAAGAAATTTTGTTGAAAAACGATGAAAAAATTGCTTTCTTTGAAATGACAAACATAGTTTGCACACTCTAACAATTTACTTCTAAACTAGTTGATTCAAAAAATAACAAAATAAATTATATTTGAACAATTCCATATATAATACCAGCATTTATTTTAGTGCAAAGTTTGGAAACCCCCTCTATTACAAATGAAAAATTCAATTCAATTTCATCAAGGGAGATTCCCAGAACGCAAGATTTGGCAAAAATTGTAGAAGCCATTATTCAATGATTTCATTTGACTCTTTCAAGCCGGCTCGTGATTACCTCTAAATCACACTTCATGCTCACAAGCAATACCGTTATCAATTACATTGAACAATAGATCGCAAATGTTTTCGAACTTCAATTCAAGTATAAAGATTCTGTATTTGCTTATGAGAGTGCTTGCTTACCATTGATGAATGAGACTTTTTTGAGACTTTATATTTGTTGAATCCTCTTTGTTGTATTTGCATGTAAGAGTATGCTCTCTCAAGAATTCTTAAAAAACTGTTTAAGATTGCATATATTTTAGAATCTAAATTTAACTAAACTGATAGTTGTAAAATACTGACATTTGTAATTGATTTTAAATAAATCATTAACTAAAATTCAACTGGAAGGCTTCGTGGACTGTGATTTTTATTCGAATCAACCCTGCATATCTTTTCCTCGTGACATTTTGGTAGGTAGTCTGTTGAGAAGTTTATTAGTGTTAAATATTCATTAACTTAATATATTTTTAGAATCTGTGACAGACCATCTTGTTAGTTATCAAAAGTTGAGTAAAACATTGAGTGTATCCAAAATTTTACACACATTCAACAAGCATTTGTGTTTAACACGTTTCACTTTTTATCATATCATTAAATTTTTAACTATTTATAAATCACACATTGTTTACTTTAATGTAATTTTGAAGAATAAAATTTAAAGCATTTACTGTAAATACTATTTTCTTTATTTCTGAAAAATATTTAGGAAACTGTTAGACAACCTCTTACCAGAGTCTCTCTAAAATGAATAAAAAAATACAATAATTATTACATGAAATTACAAACAAAAATTTATTAAATCATATCCTAGAATCATTGCTGAGCTGACTTTTATTTTAAAACTCTTAGTAATAAAAATAATTAATAAATTTGATTTACATCGAGTCTACACGAGCACCGTTTGAAATATACTATGCTTAAGACTGCAATGCCATCTAACGACTATGATTTTATATACAGGAACTGCTACCGCAGGTACAGGCCACACCGACCAAAAATGTTCTCTACATTTGTCAGTACAAATTGACCTTTTTTAAAATGTGATCAGAAGTAAAGCGTGCGCCTGCTCAATGAAGATTTACAATAGAGGTTTTTTCTTGAACATGCCGATTGTTGAGTGCTGTCTGTAGGCATTAAATATGACTCTAAACTTAACCAGTATTTTTGTTCGGGAACTTTCTCGTACACTGGTTTGTGTTGCAGCTACTTTCAA
>WURS02431578.1:0-15765 GCA_011762765.2 Rhinocypha anisoptera | reverse complement strand
TTTTTCCAATAATTTCGACCGCGCAACGGTCTTTCTCGAGGCGTAGTTGGCGGAAAAAAAAAATATATATATATATATTTTATTCTTGGTAATACTAGTTTTTAACCCGTACGGGTTAGCCTGGCGATAGCGCCCTCGCCAGCTAACCAAAAGGTCGCTGGTTCGAGTCCGGCATGGTTGTTGTCTTGTCCAATTGGGTGTTATCTTCGAATGAAAGAGGTGCAAAATGACCAAAGCCGTCGACGCACCCTACAAACTGAAATAGTACTACTACTAATTTTTAACTATTACTTTTCCCCATGAAATATTTTCCCTTGGCATGGGGAAATACTACCCTGATCAGTGCAACTATCGTATTTCCCCGTGAAGTTTGCAGTTCGAGAAAAATTTTCGCTGATGTAGCAAAATTGATTTTCACATCTCTAAATAAAATTGCGTTGGTATTTAATGTGTAGTAATCTCAATTTCTATTTCATAAATGAACTTTTTAAGCAAAAAGAAAGAATAGCTGTCATGTTTATCTTTCTAAAACAGAATAATAGTCAACTCATGCGATATATTATACCAAACACGTATGAACTTAATGCATTTAGCATTGCGTTTTATTGAAGCGGAATATTCACAGTGGGAAAGGGGAGAACATTTTCCTTATTCACTTATTCACTGCGAGAAGGATAGGCCGGGCTAGATCTCTTGATTAAGATGAACTACGGCTTGGGGCAAAGACTGACTTGACTTATTACGCTGCCGAAGCCAGAAAGAAGCACGTGCTACTACGCAGGAATACGTATGAGTGCTGCCAACTTGGCACAATGAGTGACAATAAGGTCTTAAATTTGTAGCGTCAAAGGCTCTTACTATTATACTTCCTTACGTACAGCAGTCATGAATTACGGTTCCTAAAAAAACTGTCAATGAATCGATCGTGATTTGCCCTTTTTTCGATAGCTAATAATAAACTCATAAATTATTATTCACAGTAAGCGATACTGTACACTACTTCAGCAATACTACACGCTAAAGGGAATGAGGACTTCAGAAATGAGAGCACCATTGGTTCTCAATAAACTACCGCTTAACATTTTAAACATAATAGGAGAAATTAAACAAAATACTAATGCATGCCTACTGGACTAAAGATAAAGAGTTTAAAAAATGTAATGTTTAAAAAATCGAAATTGTGATTATCTCTGTAGTGATTAAGAGTATGATGATGAAGGGTAATCTACCGATTAAGGTAGGTTTTTGATGAGCAAGATTAAGAGTATATATGATTAATAGTATATATGCCTAAAAAATTAACACATGAAACATGCTGATATACCAATTGTACGTCTAAATGGGATTAAATTGTAATTAATGAAAGATGCATGTTCTTGAAGAGTGTAAGTATAGGATTTAAGTATGCTGCATTATATTTTGTAAAAATTTTATATTTTGAATTTACGTAAGATATTCAAGCATGTTTTTATGTTTAAAAGTGATTTATAATAGTATCTGCATCACACTAATGATTTTGGATATATTAAAAAAACAATATTGATGGATAGATGGTGACGGCCGATACTTTGTGGAATTCCATACCCTAAATCAGTATTGATTGACTTTCATATAATTTAGTGCTTACACTGAATATTTGACTAGGATTAGTTCTGATTTTGCTTCGATTGAGGAGGATTGTTTTTATTCTGTCTGAAACAATGTCATGCATTAGTTTAATGTGCTATCAAACATAATTATATAAAAAAATTTGTTATTGATAACTTTGTGTGAGGCTCATTCTGTCAATCCCGTTTTTACTTTTAACGCTTTAAGGGCTTCATTCAAGAAAGGTTTTTGACTGATCAACGAAAATTCCCACGGCAACACTACAGAGAGCAATTTGTTGGAATATTTAGCTTTTAAATTATCAATTACGTTTCTTAAAAAAATATTCTCTCTCTTTGGTTCTGAATATAGCACGGCATTCAAATTAAAAGTTTTTTCCTTCGTCATTGTTGATACGTTCCAACAGTTCCAAACAGTTTCAACGTTCAATTTTTCCCTTCATGGAAATAAAATTCATATTTAATGCTGTATTTCCAAAATCAGAAATCGTCGGCTGGGATTTCGATTGCGTAGGCAAAGTCGAACGATTTGGAAGTCCTGAGACGAAATTATTTCCCCCCGTCGTAGCCTGTCAAGCAAATTTTCCATTGTTCAAAATATGCATTATTTTGACCGATTTCGATGTCACTGCCAAGGTGACGGCAGTAACATCGAAACCGGGGAAAATAAAGTATATTTTTACGATAGGAAAACGTATTGTCCTCAGCCGGGACTCGAATCCTGGTCAACCAATTGCCGGCCGGGTAATTGGGGGAACCGGGTTCGAGTCCTGTCCGAGGAAAAATTTTTTTCTCCAGTGAATTGATGTGTTTCGTTGCAAAATGTGGCAGGGAAGATCCTTTTATGAGTTTCTATCCATTTCCTTATTTCCTCGTATTATTTGTGTTTTATTTCCACCATTTAGTGGTCTTCCTGGATCCTTAAGAAAGAGGTGTCTCTCGACCATCGAAAATTCGGATACTTTTGTAAGTGTTCTTTTATTTGTGTTCTGTTTCTCGTGTGCTGCTACAAATATAGTTATAGTCCCAAGTGTGGCTATAACTATGCTTGTAGCAGCACAAGAGATACAGAACACTTACAAAAGTATCCGAATTTTCGAAGGTCGATATAATATATATTCGTATGATATATATCATTATAATAGGTTAACCCAGAGAAAATTCCAATATCCTTTATTAATGTAATCAAACGTATGAAACTTTGTCCATGAACAGAGGGGTGTGTTCACGAAACCTTCGGAGCGCTATCTTGAAAACAATTACTGTTCGCGATGAGGCATTATATGCATTAGGCGCTGGTTGCCTACCAGATACTAATAAAGATAGAAAAAATTATTCTCTTTCACACACACACACCTCGACACACTCCACCAAACTATTCATTTCTCTGCCAGGGGTGATAAAAGGTTCGTGTTTATCCACACGGGACGAGAGGTGTCCAAACAGAAAGACGGGGAGAAGAGAGAGAGAGAAAGAGAGAGAAGGCTAGTATAATTCAACAATAAACACCTAATACAAGGGGAAAAAAACAAAAAATTATGCCCACCCAATTTTACGATTCACCTCAACGGGAAGAAGAAAATCAAATGAAATACAATAGATGGAACAAATCTATAAATAAATAAATTATGAATTGTAATTTTTTATTTGTGGAATTATAAAAGTTATTTTTTTAAAAAACCATCAATCTAAATAAATTATATATAGGTACAGACACATACAAATTTCATAGAAACCACTTGAGGGCAAATTTTTTCACTTTGGAATCGGTCATTTCCGTCTAAATAACCACAGTTTTTGTTCGTACTTTTATGTGTCACTTTTCCTTTCCTTCTTGCAATAATATGTGTGTGTGTAGAAATATATATATATATATGCACACACACAAATTCATACAGAAACAACCGCCATATGGCGAAAATACATATTCAAATAATATCTTTTCTTAATTTACTATTATTTGAATGCTGAATTTTCGCCAAATGGCGGTTACTTCTGTTTGAATGTATATATATATATATATGTACATATATATGTATGTAAATACACACACATGAGCTCCACTGCAGAATTTTCCCCGAGGAAGCTTGACTGGGAGAGCACCCTTCCGCCACCTCCGACATCTGGGTCATTAATGCGAAGGTCAACTAAGAATAGGGGGAGATAGCCGGAACGTATGCACACTATATATATAGGGGGAGCGCTCGGCGCGTCTCTTCCTTCCAGCCACATCCCCTCTTGGCGCACGTTCCTCCGCCTCTCCCTCACTCTCTCTCCAAAGGGTTTTTGACAAGTGAGCAGCGGCCTCTCGCACTCTGACAGACATGGATCCCACCGGAAAAGTCGCCTTGGTCACTGGCGGTGCCGTCGGTATCGGGAAAATGTACTGCCGGGAACTCCTGAAGGCTGGCGCTAAGGTAAAATTCCCCGTCTCTTGTTTTTTTTCTTTCTGAGTGCGGTGTTCACGGCTTCGACGGGCGCGACATGTTTCTGACCTTCCCCGAATTTGGGGGTCGTGAGGTCCATCGTCTGGGGGAGTGTGTGAAGATTACTTCTGCCATATCAGCCTGCTAGCCACAGCGGGGGGGAAACGGGGGCGCCAGTGATTGTAAATTCGGCTAATTAATAGTGTTACTCGATTTGATAATTAGATGCGCTATAATTGTGGATGTGATCGTGTTTGGTTTTTCTTAGTTTGAGGAGAACAGTGGAAAACCCTAGTTTTTTCCACGTCTGTTGTCACTGGAGTTAATATTTTATTCAATTTAATGGTTTCTGTCTCAACTTCGTGAAGATTCGTTTAGTTCAAATAAACATTGTAATTTGATCAAAATTTATTATGGAACTACTAGTTTCAACACCTTCGAGTCATCATCAGTGGCGTCGAAACTATAAGTACTATAATAGATTTTGTCTATTACAGAGAAGGAATAATGAATAATAACAGAGAAGGAATAATTTCACACACATTTAGCGCGGAAAAGTACAGTGTTCTTTGCCTGTTATTAGATATTAGAAACTTCCACAAAGTAAATCCTGAAATCATTAAATTTAATAATGAATTTTGGTCAATTTACAGTGTTTATCATTTTAAGCTACACTAATTTGTACAAAGTTGAATCTGTAACCCTTAATTTCTGTGGAAATACAGTGTTTATCATTTTATACATATTTTATGTCAACCGAGTGACATGGCATGCGAATGGAAGGTGATCTCCTAATAATTTGACCGGTCGATTAGAGAAACCTAATGCAGAAATGGCGAACTTTTTGGCGTAGGAACGCTTAAGTTTATGAAAAAAACAGTATACTCATGACTCGCGTGCCAACCCATTGACTGAGTCAGAGAATTCTTACGCATATAAGGAGCATAGGATGTATTGGTAATAAAAAACAATTAACTTTAATTCACAATTCACTGTATGTATGTGTAATCAAATTTACTGAATGTACACAAAGTGTGTCACGAGGTTTTGATGAAAATGAAGATAAAAATTTACGACTTAACATTTCTAAAGGGGCATTACTATACCACAGACCACTAACGTATTATTCGGTGCTATTCTCTGCCTCCAACACTCACTCAAATAGTTTTCCATCTATTTAATTTCGATTCTGTACGAAACTAAACTCCCCGTTGAATTATCTCATAAGCCGTTCCAGCTCCACCTGCCACTTTGGGCATGCGTGCCATATGTTCGCCATTACAGAGCTGTAGTGTTCCATGTCTTACCGAGAAGTCTCGCTCGGTCCTGCCGTGTCCCGAGGGACTACCGTCTTGGGTCTACAAAACATTTACTTCATTCCACTAACGATTTTCCACTAAAAGCGCGGAAAATTTCTTGTCTTTTTCCTACACTGAATCCTATGGATCCGGTATACATACACTTGTATTTCTTATCAATTTAGCACAAACAATTAGAGGTGTCATCACTCTTCTCTTCATCGTTCATTTCACCGAACAAGTATTTAGCCTATTGGTCCTCTCGACATTTTCCTACCTGTTTTTCACGCATACCCCCACTTCCTGTGTGGGTTTGTTTCGTCAGACGGCATCAGCCAGTCAGCCTCCTTCCGTTGTTTCCCAATTGTGTATTTATCTGTCTTCCATATTCATCCTGTTAATTAAAAAAATGTTTATTGCATTTTAAAAGTTGTGTCACTTGTAGTGAAAAATGAGATCCTGGTGTAGAGCGGTGGATTGAGCGCATGCCTACTGAACGGGGGACCCGGGTTCCTGAGACTCCTCTGGACACCCACCACTGATCGCAGTGATTTTTTGGATCCTGAAAAAATCATCCTGAAAAATCGCAGGCCGAAGACAGGGAAAGGAACTGGCGCAACTTTAATCACCCTTATGTATTAATTTGAAGCTTTTGAGATGTGGGTTTGGCGACGGATTTTTTTACTCTTATTTTTACTTGGCCTGATACTTTCTAATTTAGCCTCGCATTTCACGTTTGTCATAACGGTGAGTGACGGGTAGTAAGTTCCCCCGTCCCCCGCCTCGGGAAGTCGGCAAGTGCTCTTGCCCCCGTTGCCTTCGGGAATGTTTTTTTTTTGTGTTTGACAAACAACCAGCTTCTTCTCCTTCCCTTCTTTCCTAACACTTTTCCTTCCAATGTTGTTCCTATCAGACTTTTATCTCCCAGTACATGTCCCAAGAATTTCACTTTCTTTTTCTCCATTACATTCGCCTCTTGTCTCTCATCATTTACCTCTTTTTAGCACAACGACATTCGTTTTTATCTCCAACCATTTAATTTTCAGCATTATTCTCCATATTCACTTATCTTCCGCTTTCAGGAGGGCCTTCTCCATCTTCCCTGGAATCCAACATATAGCAAATTTCCCCAAATCATGTCTTTTGGGAATTTCTTCCTAACAGTCAAATCTAAGTTAAGATTTTAGAAGATTTAAATTTTCTTGAAAAACTTGTATGGTTAGTAAAACTCTTCTCTCCACTTCAGATAAGTATCTATTGTCCTGACTAAATATACAACTTAAGTAACAAAACACTTTTACCAGATTAATTTTTCTGTTTGCTTATTTTAATGCTTGTTCGTGTATTATTCCCAGTAGTATCTAAAGTCATAACTTTTTTCTTAATGTTTATATTTATTTATATTTACTTAGGTCGCAAAGTAAAACTTCCAACATTCTATTGATTTCTTTTTCGGAGTCTGCTTCTATTACTACCTCATCTGAGCATACAATGAATTTGATTTCCATTAATTTTAATTCCTTTTGTTTTTCCTTCGTAATGGTTATATGTAGCGGGAAAAATCTAACCTAAGACTCATCAAAAACCTATCTTAACCGGTCATTACCCTTTATTCGATGGTTGTGCTTTCTTCAATACACAGGTTTTAAAAAATAGGGAGAGAGAGAGAGGGGAACCCTTGCCTAACTCCTTTCCATATTTTACTTCAATATCAATTACATTTATGTTTACTTTTGTAGTTTAATACAAGCGCTGACCGGGTTAGCCTGGTGGGTAGCGTGCTCGCCGGCTAAAGGTCGTGGGTTCGAATCCCGCCCAGGACATGGATGTTGTGTTTGTCCAGATGGGTTTTTCTATGTATTGAAGAGGTGCGAAATGACCATAGCCGTCGAAGCACCCAATAAACAAAAATACTACTACTACTTAATACAAGTATTGTAGACAGCATTAATGTCTAAAAATCCCGCAGTAAATAATTACCCAATTAGACGAACAAAACAACGCCCACGCCCGAGGCGGGACTCAAACCCGATACCTTGGGTCCCTCGACAACCTTGGGTCCCTCGACAAGCTTGCTATCCCCAAAGGCCTATTCAGACCGTCCGTGTAGATGAATATTAAAATGTGCAATTTTCCACAAAATAAATATATATTTCCGACCTAGGTTTCAATGATACAACATCATCAGGCATCAGTAGCCAATATACATTTTTTGTGGAAAAATGCACATTTTATTATTCATTATGATAAAGTTCCACCATATTACGCCTGAAACTTCACTGTTTGTCTGTGTAGGTTACTTAATATGAGAAGAAAAAGTTTAATTTTTAGATGGAAGCGTTGATTCCTGGCAATAAGGGAATATGTATGTTGAAATCTTTGGAAACACTGGTTTGCGTGATAGTAATTGGGTAGGGAACATGTTGAATTTTCATTCTTTCTCTTAAAGTCCGGTCAGCACTAATATAACACGCTCTTTAGACTAGGAAGAAAAGTATTCAAGGCTAAGGGGATTGAAGGAAGTCGGAGGAGTATTGCATACTAATTGATTCAAAAGGAAATCGCTCGCGAATGCAAATATCTCAGTGCGCCTCTTGCTTGGTTCGTCTCCCTGTTTTCCTGTTGTTAATTCCGCTGCGCAACCTGTCACAATGATACCCTACTCAGCAAGCCACATTGCGAGTATTCTGGGAACCATAAATTAATGGAGAATCGGAGGAAGCATCATGGAGGAGGAAATTTCTCCTTCTCGGGAAACGTTGATTGCGTTATCCCCATCAGTTTGCATAGAACTTGGTGCGAAGTGACTATCCCAATCTATTGCATAACCAGTCTTCGGCTTCGTCAGTAGTATGATACTAATTACCGGCGAATTCTGATGTGTGTACAGGTGAAACTACTCTCGTGGATAATTGGCAGCGATGTTTTCTATGCTGGGCTTTGATTTTATGCATCCATTTTTCTAGTTCTTATGAATTTATTCCACCCAATGTCTTTAACAAAGGTTGTATTTCTCCCTTATTTTTGTTTTGCATTCATCAGTACAACAAACTGTTGGATTGCTTATAGATTTTTATCGCAAGCCGTAATTGAAACTCTAAAGTTGTGAATCAAGCCTTTGCTCACCTTCCCATTTTCTATTTTGAACTATGAAACACTTAACACTAGCTTGGAAGAATTTCATGACACAAAATGAGTAATGATTAAAATAATAAATGCAAATATACTAAATGTTGACACAAAACGAATAAAATGAAACACTATATTTTATGACGAGTTTAAGAGTTTTTAGAAGTATACTTCCACTACACGTTAGACAATGGATATCTAAATGCAATTCCTGCACACACATAGTATGTCCCGAGTTTTCTATAACTGATGGAGTGATATCTCATCCTTCCATCTCAACCGTCATACGAGGGTAGTCCCAAAAGTACACGACCTGATGTATAGACGGCGGTTTTTGTTTGAAAATATTTACTGTGTTCGAAAGTTTCAACCTTGTAAAGGTCAAGTTTGAAGTTTGAAGACGCTACGTTGTTTGTTATTTACTTGACAACCATCGATAATGATCGCCCTGGGTGAATTTGTAACCATGGAAAAAGTTGGTCATCGTTATCTGATACAATACTTTCATTTGAAAGGTCTCAGTCTAACCGATATCAAAACGGAGCTAGATTCTACTTTGGGGGATTTTCTCATTCGTGTACTACAGTAAAATATTGGGTGGCAGAGTTTAAACGCGGCCGTACGAGCTGCTAAGATGAGCATCGCAGTGATCGACCAATTGAGGTGACTATGCAAGAAATTATGAAAAAATCCACAAAATGATATTGGATGGTCGTCGACTGAAAGTGTGCGAAGCTATCAGACATGATAAGCATGGCAAAAAGTGCTTCACATCGCATACTGACTTAAAATTTGGATACGAGAAAGTTGTGCGCAAGATGGGTGCCGCGAGTACTCACAATGGAATAAAAACAGCGTCATGAAGATGTTTCAATCGAGTGTTTGGCGAAGTCTTACAGCAATATAACCCAGTTTTTTTGTCGATTAACACCATGGATGAAACATGGGTCCATCACTTCAAACCTGAGACGAAGGAACAGCCAAAACAATAGATTGAAAGGACTCCAAAGAAGGCAAAGACAGTTCCATCTGCAGGCAAGGTTATGGCGTCCTTTTTTGGGATGAGCGTGGGATAGTTTTAATTGATTATCTTCAGAAAGGAAAAACAATCAATGGTGAGTATTGTGCGAACTTATTGCAGCGTTTAAGTGATGCAAGCAAGAAAAAATGGCCGTATTTGGCGAAAAAGAAAGTTTAGTTTCGTCAAGACAATGCAACAAGTTCACACATCCGTTATCGCGATGGTAAAAATCAATGAGTTAACGTCTGAATTGCTTCCTCACGCACCGTATTCGGCATATTTAGCTCCATCGGATTATTTTTTGTTTCCAAACTTGAAAAAATGCCTTGGTAGTAAAAGATTAAAAGATTAAAAAGTGTATCGAGCTAAAAGGAGACTATGCTCAGAAATAAAGACTTTTTCGCAAATTTTTAACGTCTTCTTTGTGAGGTCAGGTACTTCTGGGACTACCCTCGTACATATATTATCAAGTTGGGATTGTCCGACAAATTCCCGATCATGTCATTACAATTTAACGAAATAAAATAACCTGCAACTGTTACTCAATGAATTAAATTTAAAGTATGAGTTCTTCGCCTGTCGCAATACCAGCAAATACGATTGTAAATATCATGAGAAAAATTATATTCCATCCATCTATAGGCTTCAAGTATAATAAATAAATCAACTTTTGCATTTGTTTTGGTGTATCAATTTTTATCAACTCGTATTACTTTGAAATTTTCATTAATGTAATATTCTATTTAGCATACTGACTTACTGTTCCACTTTAAGTCTATATGCACATAACTGTTAATAAATAAAAATCAAAAAACCCTAAAATCATATAGGAGTAGTGAATGCGCAGCATTCAAATTCAGATCAAAATAATTTTTCAAGTGTCATTGACGTGTAAATAAAAAATTATTGGTTCTGTGTGAAATGTCACTTATACTATGTCGATGGCCTTCTTTTTGATTGAACAATAAAATAGTTGCCTATTCCATTGTCGTTGAAACCCGGTTCGTGAACCTTTATAAAAACTCCCGTAGACTAAACAACTCATTCATCCGTCAGTAAGTATATTCCATAAAATTACGCCTGAAACTACAAATTTGAACTTTATTTTCTTGTCTTTTCCACCGGATATTGGCTCATTTTCAATGTGAATTCTTAAAATGAATAAAAGAACTAATGGGATGGAGATTTCTCGGTTCGAGACCGGCGTGACACTAACTCGAGAAGCTAGTCTGTCATGTAGCAGGCGACCGCTGCAGACGGTCACATTAGTGCGGAACTCGTGACTTTGGGGAAAAATTACAACTACATGACAAGAGAGGAATTTTTAGGAGTTAACTATCCTAGCGACGCCAAAAGGGACAGTTAACGACGTCTCATCCCGCACGAAGTGTAACCATGGCACTGATATGCATAATACTCTAGTTTAACACTATTCTAATCTGGTGCAAACAATATGGCATAGATACATTAGTATCATGTTCCACCGGTTTTTCACGTGCCGGACGATCAAAATTATATCACGTGACACCAAAATACAGGAACGGCACGACGGCAAAAGCAGAGGACGGACCCGAGGTGATACTGTTGGAAAAATGGCATCACAATCTAACGTTTCACTGCAAGGCATATGCCATCAAAACTTGACGATTTACTGCATGAAATATCCCATCGCAATCTGACGATATACAGCGTGGAATGTGCCATCGCAATTTGACGCTATACTGTATGGGATTCCATCAAAACTTGACGGTTTACTGAATGAAATATGCCATCACAATCTGGCGATATACTGCATGGAAATTTTCATCACATTACGACGATTATCAGCAATGCTTTTTGTCACAACAAACAGTATCACATTCACAAACTGATTGGTTATTTGTGCTGGCCACGATCCTCCAGCAGAGATATCTTCATGGCCACTCAGTACTATGACCTTCACTGGAGTGCTAACGAAATACGCCACCCCGTGACTCGAGTGGAGAGAAAGGAGGGAGAGAGAATACACACTTTGGGACATTTGGCCTGAGGGGGGGGGGGAGGGGAGAGGGAGAGAGAGAGGTATGCTTCGGATTTTGAAGCTCTGCCAGCCGGACTCCAAGAAGATCGTCGTCAAAAGCTCCTACGTGCACACATAAACTCACGAAGAGAGCGCGCTAACACGCACGTGGGAGACAATAAAACTAGCGAGAGGACTCACTCCTGACGGCGCAAACAAATACACCTTAAAATATACACACATAAATAAATGTGTACCACGGAGTCGACACGAAGGCCGCCGGGAAACCTAAACGTGTGGATGTGAAGAGCATGAAACAAATATATTCCCGATTCAGATTGGAAGCAAACAATTACGCTTTTTTGACAAAAAAATCTTATGAAGAGATTTGGTAAGACTACCCGGCGTATGCTGTGCTTATATTTTGTTCGTTTTTTCATAATGTTCCGGGGAAACCTTGGCAAGATTTTCCTCCGAGCATTAGTCGTAGTAGCAGTATTTTTACACTTAACGCGTGAACTTAATTTTTAATTACTTAATAACGCCACAGCCACTTAATAACGCGTTCAGTAATTTTAACTTAGTGCGTAAACGGAGGCGGTCATTTATAACCTCCTTAATTCTAATAAAAACTCAATTCGACGAAAATAAATACCCATTCCCTAGGCGGGATTCGAATCCGCAACCATTTATGGACTTAGGCTACCCATCAGACAAACTTGGCCGGCTTCTTTGTGGTCATGACTATAAGGGATAATATCAATTGGTTTGTGATGACCGATTTCTGTTAATGTCCCTTGAACCGTGTTTTAACTATCTACAAAGTAAAGGAAAATTAGAGATATTAAAAAATAGCATAGATAGAGGGGGAAAATGAAGACTTGAAAAATGTGTGTGTTGGTATATATATATGTATACACCCAGGCAACAAATAGATATCTAATAGATATTGATAGGTAGCTGAAAAGATATCTATTAGATATCTACGTATATATCTAATGCTGTGTGGAGCTGGATATAACTGTATATGTTTAACTGTATCTTTAGAGTGGTTCCCAAATATATATGATTCATATCTTTTGATTGGTTCCCATAGATATCTAATATATATTTATATCGTGTCTCCCATATACATCTAATAGATATCTTTTGGGAGATATCTATTGGATATATATTAAATATTGAAAAGATATTTATTGGTAAATCATCTATGGATAGACATTTATAGACATAGTTTAAATATCTATAGATATCTTTTTTCTGTCTGGGAGATATACCTATATATATATATATATGGGAAATTTTCTGATACCACAGTTGTTTCCACACTTATCTGCGGATGTTCGCTTCACAATACATCTGATTCGCCCTCTTGTTAATTAGTTTGTGGTGGGAAATCTTACCCCGCGAATGGTAATCGGTCTTATTGGATTTTACCACCGTAAAAGAATTTTGTGGGCAAAAGAATTTTGTTTTTCATGATGTTCTTTGAAATTTAACAGGCCTTTTGTCCACTTCTTCGGTTTTTCCGAAGGTGTTGACGCAGTGAGGTTTTTTAACCTTAAGTAACGCCCGAGGTTGGGCGAAGCTTGTTCTCAGGTTTTGTTTTCTTAGGAATTGAAAGGGTGCTCCTTTCCCACACACTCTTTGCGGTGTGTCAATAATGTTGGCGCATTTTTTGGGGTCGACGTCTTTTTTTTAAGTGTTCTCAGCCTTCTTTACCAGTCTTCGGAGATCACTAGGAGCGACTTATTTTCCGGAATCATTGGAAAAAGATGAGAGTGACAGAGAAAAAAAATGAGGAAGGGGGAGGGAGATGCCTGAAGGCTCCGTCAACGCCCAAGTTCCAGCACCACGTTCAAAGTAATACAAGGAAATGGGGAATTCAGGAAAAAATTACAGGGAAAACATTTCAGTAGTATCATCTTGAATGAGAAGGTTAATAGATGATATTCTCGTGGAAATTTAGAACACGGCAGTAGTGGGTGTAAGATGTGTTAAAAATTAATGCGATTCGATAATTCGAGAGATAAATCATGTAGCCGGAGGAAGAAAGTAGACATTTTAGTCTATAGAATATGGAGAATAAGTATGGTAATCCGAGGCATATTTCGATCTTGATATGCTACTTCAAAAATAGCATACACTTTGAGAAACATCAAATTTGCAATTCAATTTGTCACTCATATTAAATAAACAACCTGTGATCAAATCAATTGCGACGTCGTCCACGTTTTTATATAAGTTACCTGCCTAGTTCTGTCTCAAAGTGATTAATTTCCTTCGCGTATCTACCTCTTTGTCGCGTCTTTCCTTCGGCGATCCGCTTAAGTGTTTCGCAGTGAATTTTTTCGAGACACCCCTCGGGGTTGTCTGTGGTAATATTTCCGATTGACGCAGTTAACTAGCCTGTGAGATTGACTTCTTCCCAACCCCTATCTTAATAAACAATTTCACGTGTTCCATATGCATACTGAAATGCAACAAATGTGAACTTTACATAACAGTCCTCTGTAACTAATGTCGAGTGACCTTGCAACAACATTTTCTTAAACTGCTGGTTACGTAAAGGGGCGGGATTGGATCGGTATTACTGCCAACACTTCAAGGAAAAGTATTCAAATGGAGCGGGTTCCTGCTAATAATATGTCTCGGATGGAAGGACCAATGCCTAAATTTCCGTTCCTATTCATTTCCAACTGGGTTAAAAGAGACAACAATCATCATTTATTAGGGTTCTGTGCGACCGAAGGAAAGTGAGGCGAGGGTGGAATTGGAGAGAGAGTATTGGACAGGGGATAGGGGAGGGGGTAGGGGAGATGTGATACATCTCTTGAAAAAGACGCATAAAACTGTTTCATGGATTTTGATTGTAAAGAAATTAATACGTATACGACTGCATTCCACTATAAACTTAGATTGTTAATCACGACAGGTTTCGCTCGACCGCCATCCTCAGGTGACTGTACTTGAAGTGTTCTAAAGGGAATATATATGTACGAGTATAAATATATAAATATACATATATATTTGTATAGACACAAAAATAAAAAACCTCCCTTTATTTTGAATTTTCGGTGGAAGAAAGTGACTTTCTTTATTTTTGAGTTTGTCCTTATTCAACCTGTCTCACCAATATTTATTCACGTGTGTGAACATTATTAAGTACTTAAGTAATAGTAAATGTTTTCTCTGTGTTTCCATTCAAGTTTCCTTGGTTTTTATTTGCAGGTGACAGTGTTTGATATCAATGAAGCGGAGGGTGAGAAATGCTTCAAGGAATTCAGCGAAGAATTCGGAGAGGATCACGTTTTCTTCATCAAGGGAGATGTGACGTGCAAAGAAGACCTTGAGGGTAATGTGACACCGAGAATTTCCAATTTAGCTATCGTCTGTCAATAGTAGCTGACAGAACTGACTGAACTATGATCCTGAAAGAGCGAAATACATAGTTGCTTTGGGATCAGATCTGTGTGTTGTCAGCGAAGCAATTTTACCCTCAGCATGAGTGATTTCATGTTTTTACGGTGAAGTTCAATTCCGCGTTGAGTCCAATATTTTCAAATAATCATTCACGGAAAATGATTTCGTTACATCCTAACATATACGGTTAATCAGCTAGTGTAAATAAACTAGAATTATGGCTAAATTATTATGTGACGTATTTATTATTTAAACGTAGTTCCTTAAAAACATATATTAAATGGTTGTTTAATACTTAGTCAAATAAAAATGGCAGATTATGATTCCTTAGAAAAATGAACTAAAAAAGAGTACTTTTAGATGATTTTCGCTTTGAAAATATGTTCTAATTATTGAAAAAAGGAAAATTAATTCAATCGCAATGAGTGAATCTAAGGGTCGTTTTCACATGATGCAAGGTCGTTTCGATTGATCGCGTGAATAACGATACTTCTGTGGTGACGAGATCGTGCGACGAATGTTAGAACGCGTTCTAATAGTTCCACGAATGATCGCATGAACCCGTGAATGATGCGTCGGCGTTGTCCGCGTTAGATGTGGAGATGCCGCCTGAAGAGATTAAAGAATCAATATAAAATAATATCTTCATCGCATGATCGCGTCATTCATGAGACCATTCCAGGCAATCATGAATCGTGCAAAACATAAATACGAGGTGCATTCAAGTTATAAGGCCTCCGATTTTTTTCTAACTAATTAATCGCCTTTAAAACAATAAAACCTGCGTTACTTCTCGACGTAATCTCCCTGCAGCCGTATACATTTTTCGCAACGTCGACGCCATGATTCTATGGCCGCGGTG
>WURS02431558.1:0-15766 GCA_011762765.2 Rhinocypha anisoptera | reverse complement strand
CCCTCCTCTGTCTCTCTCTCTCTCCCTCATCCCTTCCCGCATCTCTCCACGTGGCGAGAATGGAGGTTTCCCACTCCCCCCCACCGCCCACCCCGCGATGCGTCACCGGGTGCCAACGCCCGTGAGAGGGAATGATGTGGGAAGGCGGACTAGAGGGAGGTCGGAATTTCCCCAGCCGAAAAGCCTATGTTCCCTCCCATTTTACACAACAAGTTTGAGATGTACGAAAATTATTACGTATTTCTTTCCTCGAAACGTCTTTGTTTACACTTGCAGCCAGGGCTGGCGGGGAGCGGGGTGCTTTACGTATTCCCAAGGAGTTGTGCAATTGTAAGGGGAGATGTGGCATATTCCCGCATCCCATATTTTATTCCCAGCGCGAGTCAAGTTTGATGCTCGTGGACAATGTTCTCGTCTGTTAACCCGTCGGACGTTTCAGCCTCCCTCGAAGACTTGCTGGAAGAAAACGACGTCCATGTGATGGGAGAAATTTGTAGTTCATGATTGATGAAGAAACTTCGTCCTTTGACACGACTACGATACAACCTGATCTTGGATTTTGCGTGAAATATTGCGACTGGAACGGCGTGTCTCGAGTTGAAAAAAAACATTTCTGATACAATGGAACGACAACAGGATGCCTTTCATGATAATCGCACTTTCCACAGCAAAATTTACATATTCTAATTTTTTATCACATAAACGATGTTCAATGTCATGTGGAATGAAACCATTGACGAGAAGCGTCTTTGTAGAAACAATTTCGGTTACGTCAGTCCACTAAGGGGCTATAATGAAAGGAACCGCAGCGAAGAATACATGTAGAGGTAGACCAAGGACATGAAACAAGTGATGGAAGAAGTTGGAGTAAGTAACTATGTACGAGTTAAAACAATGGAAGATAAAAACAGACTGGTAGATGCTTGGATATCTGCTAGTGCAGACCAAATCTCGGGCTGATGACCTGCGATGGAGACTATTTTCCAGCTAGATGGAACTCATGTTATTTTTCTTCTGGGGCATTTTGTCCGAGATCTGAACGACTTTGGACAATGACGTGGTTATCATAACCATAAAAATCTAAAAATAAAAATGTGCTACCCACACATATCGTAAATATACAAATTTTAGGTTTTTTTCTAGGCGAGGAAATGTGCCGTCAAAACAATATATTTCTGAATCAGAATAAAAATATTACACGCGTGCATGTTGCTCATCGAATACTTATTTTAGAAAAATGTGATACAATTCTGTTCACCGTATTTTCCAGCTTAAGACGCGTCTCTCCCCTCCCCCCAAAGAAATCTATGTAAAATCACCCTGCACCTTGCATTTGGTGAATGTAGCGTTTGTCGTTTTTCCCTGACTAAATGGCCAAACTAGGGCACGTCTTATATGACTTTCCGTCTTATAAGCCGGAAAATACTGTAACATTCAGAGACCTTCAAGAGGTAACACAGCTGCACTTCAATTTAGCTAGTTCATAAAAACCTGTCCGATCACAGTTTTTACCACCATTTGCACTCTGGAATAATTCTGCTATTACCTACTCTTCAGTATCCTCTTGATAAAGGTCTCGATAAGAAACAAACAATTGGATTACTGATGCAATGAAGTTTAAATAGTTCGCAGACTGATTTGTCACATCTGGTTGGAGTGCCTACTTCGGGAGAGAAAAAGAGGCTTACCTCAGCAGGAATTCCTGTTTCACAGTTGTCTTATTTGAGATCTTTCCACTGCCGACTAAGATTTTTGTTGTGGATGTAATGTTGCGATATCTTTTCGTCTGTTAGTTTTAAAAAGATACAATTAAGAATGTTTTGAGAATTAAATCCGAAGAGTTTTAGGCATTTTCAAAGGAAGATGAGACAAACATATCAAAATTTCAAGAATTGAAGCAGACTGCGAAAATGAAGTTCCGCTTCACATGCAATTGCGTTTTGAATTCGTGATTCCCAATAAATGATTTCAGTTCTGCCCTTGACGGGAATTCTGGTACAGTGGTGATGTTTATAACGAACAAATTTGACAGATAAATTATATTCCTTGTCCTGATGCGTATTCCTGATTGATATAAAATGGTGATGAATGGTATTTGAAAACGATATTACAAACATTTTACTTTCGAACCCCCTCTCTTTCGCTTTAGAGCCAAGATTTTTTGCAGCTCTCTTTTGATTTCACAGAGTAGCTCGGCGAGAAGTATAACAATACAAAACCCTTAAAATTTGGAAAAAAAATCTGAAATTTTCAAGAAAAAGCGGACTTTGATTTGCATGGAAACCTGGAGACATGAAAACGTGAATATTATTCGATACTTCAATTATCAACAACCATTAGTCTCAGAGTAAAAAGGAAAGAATTTTTTTCTACGAAATGGACGAAAGAAATTTTTGTAGTGACATGCATAAAACGCGATCTGCAATAAAATTAGTTTAGGCACACAGAGTTTTTGATAACGTCCTTTCAGAATCACTGTTATTGCTCTGAATAACTCATTATCTTTTCTCAAATTGCATTAAAATTCTGATGCGATATTCCAAATCACCGCCTGTTTCAATAAAGCTCAGAGCAAGGGACAACAATCTTTTAAAGACGACTGAACTGTCAATTCCTTGAGAGTTGGCGGGAGTGTGGGGACATCGTAATAGTGTGGTATAGTAATTATACAATTAATAATAGTTGTAGGATATATAGACCTAATTATTTTGGTGAAATGCTACAGGAATAACTAGCATGACTAGTTATTCCTGTAGCATACTAAATGTTACCAGCCAAGAGTGACGCAGTAATTACTGCTATTCCAGAAAAAAATTAATCCTAATGCCATAATCGAAAATTAATCCTAATTGTTACATACGTATTCTCACTACATTTTTACATATGTCATACATACGTACTTTTACATATAACCTGCTTTGGAATCTGCATGTGGAGACTTCATTATTCTACATACCAAGGATTACTATTTCAAAATTCCTGCTTTTCAACTCGACCATTTGCCTTGTCTCTTATACACAAGGTGATCAGAAAGATCTCAATCAGTATATATAGTAGAAATACAAAAAACTGCCAATATTGTTTAGTAGTCACGATTCGCAAACCTGGATAGAAAGGTAATATTTTTTGCCTGGTAACATTGGTGGTGAAATAGTTGAGTAAGTAAAAATACGAGTTTACAACGCTATCATAAAAGAGTGGCATAATACTTCCGTCATTGAGGATTAATTTTTCATCTTTAGCTTAACATATGCTCCAGTATATCCCGGTCTGCCAGGTTAAAGAGGTGGGTAGTGTGTCCGCCTTCTAACCCAAAAGACACGGGTCTAGTCCCAATCTGGGCGTGTGTTTTTACAAAATTGTAACTACCAAAATTCGGCTAGATGTGAGAGATGACCTTGTGGGCCTAATTTCGCCAAAGCAAAGATTTATCAGCACTGATCTTTCCGTGTCTTTTCCAACTTCTTCATGAGCATCACCACACAAGTACCTACTTTCTATTGTAGAGGCAAAGCAATAGTAAAACTACTGTTTCCATAGTGAAATAAAGCGTAATTGGAGGTTTCAATGTCGTAGAAAGTCATCGTCAAAAGGAATGAATCTTTCTTCTCCAGCAAGTTTAGCACCCACGGCTGTCTCCAGCATTGGCGCCAAATACTAGTATTGCAACAGATATTCACGAGAGTAAACTAAGAGCTCCAGGAAGAAGATAAAGCCAGCAAAGTGTAAAGCTGTTCAATCAAAATATTACTGAATGTTAGTGTTAAAACCAACCAACAGAATGATTATAACCGTCAGCATAGTTAACGGTATGAAGTTACAACTTACCATACCACAATTTTCTAATATCAAAAGCACCATCAATTAAAGATTTTCCTACAGTTCAACCCAACCACTACTATTACATTTTGTAAGTTATTTTAGGTGCATAATAAAGAAAGGAATGGAAAGAAAACCGAGGTAAACTGAAGTACAGTAACAAAATTACATGCTACTCACTCAAAGGATGGCAGGTGTTCGAGGTATCTTGATGTTAACACCGGTTCAATCCTCCTCGGACAAATGTATGGATACCCAGGTTCAGTCGGTTAACTGTGCTTCTATTTAGCTGTTCTGGATACATTCTTAACTATAACATGATTCATGGACGAAGAAAAACTACGGAGGTACGCCGAATGTAAAAGAAAGAATGCGTAGTATTCTGGTAAAGTTATTACATTCATAATTAATAGGCCGGTAAAGCCAGAAACGTTTGAGCACATATTTGAGAAAAATATGACACAATTACAAAGGAAATAAAATGGTAACTGTTTGCAAAGGAAACTTAATTGAATTTGTAAATAAGTACCGCCTAAAATGTAGTCCAAGCCAGCCAGCCATTTGCGTATAGTTTACTGTCATCTGGTGTCATTAGAAAGAACTATCATGAACAAGCTATCGCAATATTTCAAAATGACTATAGATAGAGATAACTGCTAAAAGAGAATTCCGATTTGAAGAGTGTTTTTAAAAAATCTCATAAAATGATTTTAAATATTAGATATTCGAAAAAATTATTTCGAATAGATGTAGCTTTTTTTACACATGCTGGTGATGCACTGTATTGTCATAAAATTGAGGGTTCTCCGAGTCATTACAATAAAAATATTACGTTTATTTCAGGATATAACTCAAAAACTGTAATCGATGTAATGATTGTTATTTCAAGTCAGGGGATTACTTTGCCAACTTTAGAATATCTATGAATCCATCACCAATAAATCTCGAATACTTTGTTACATTGTGGCACTAAGGCTGAAATGTTTGCTCCAGTAATGCAGAGGGATCACTGTATTTGCTTCTACTTTACTGTTTACATACAAAATTATATCCAGTCTTTTCCAACAAAGCGATGCACTACTGAATCCATCCCCCTCATCAAAGCCAACCATCAAACAACTGGTAGCATCAATTGCAATTGTATGAATAAAAACAGCACTTGAAGACTATATATCACCTCTTAAAAGTAGTAATACTACTATAACTCCTTGATGCTGACCATTTATGGCACATGAGAATGGTAATCTGCCATTCATCACCAATCCAAAGATTGGTTTGTAGCAGTTCCCCATGCTATACTCTTCATACCTTTGTACTCTGTAACTCTAATATTCTGTCTCATATACCATCTCCTGGGGCCTTCCCTCCTAAGATACTTTCCCCTTATTATTTCACCAATTATAATGCCTCAATATCTATCCCATTACTTACCCTCTTATTGGCAGTATACTCTCATCATACGGTTCTTTGTCAATGGCTCTTCTGGGTACTTTTTCATTGGTTCTTCCATTATTCCAAAAAAAGGGGGCACAAACAGTTAAATGATTCACTCAATCACCTTTATTGATCACCATACTATGATTGCAATCCAAAGATTGGCTTGTCCATCTCAAAGCCATCTTGTCACCTTCCGGCTTACCTTACTCTACGATTTTTCCCTCCTAGTATAGTTTTCACTCCTGTCATTCCTCAATGTGTATTATTTTAGTTTCTGTCCTCTTCCAGTAAGTGTGTCACATAAGCCTCTTTTTTTCTCTGGCTCTTTGAAGTACTTCCTCATCAGTCACTTGGTCAATCCATTTAATTTTTAACATTATTATCCAGCAACACAATTCCATTGCTTCCACTTTTTCTTCTCTGATGATTATTTCTGTCTGACTTCTGAAAAATGGATGCTCCACGTGTGTCCTAATGAACATCTTTCTTATTTCCACACGATTATTATTTGCAGTGAAGAATAGTTTCTTCTGAAAAAATAACTTTTCCTGGACCATTCTGCTCATTATCTCATTTCTTTCAATCATTGGTAATCTTACAATCACGCTTCCTGTGTCGCGAAAACTTCCAACTGTCCACATCTGAAAAAGTAAGTACCATATTGCCCTAATATGCCTCTTCCTAATTTCCAGCCTATTATTATTTGCAGAAAGAAAAGTTTCTTTTGAAAAAATGCCCTCCTCGCCTGGACTTTCTGCCAATCCTTCTTCCATCATTTGTGATCTGGCTTCCTAGGTGGCAGTATTCTCCCACCTGCCAAACTGCTTGATATGAAAAACGTTTTTCCTTCATTTAGCTGTAGATCATTACTTTTTACTCTTGTGTTACCTATTAATAGTTAAACTCCCCTTGTCATGCAGGCCAAAACTTTTCCAAGTTCAAAAATGTAATACATAATGAATGGTCTTTCTGTAACCACTTCTCCAAGATGAGCCTAAGTGTTAGTATTGCTTCCCTTGTTTCTCTTCTTCATGTACCTTTGTTGTGAATTAATTGAAAAAGTTTCAAAAAATCCAAAAACTGAAGTAAGAAAGTGAACTTGATAGCAAAGTGGATAACATCAATTACAGTAAAAATTCTCTATGAGTTATGAACTCTACCCAGAATTCTGATGGATAGTCAACTTATAAAGGTTTGATCATATCCTATTTTTTATGTTTAGTTCATAGTTCCTGTATGGGTAATGGGATGGATGTTTCCAGAATTGGTTGATGGCAATAGTGTGTAATTTTTTTGGGCTTCATGGGTTAGACCAATATCAATAAAATTTTTTTCAATGACAATCAATAAGTGCTGATGACATGGCCAATGAGGCATTTTTTTCTAATTATTGTAACAATCTGATAAAAGCCCAATCACAAAAGAGGTAAGTAGTTTTATCAATGTAGTTAATTTTTCTAATAGTTATACTAACACAAGAGGACATGGTAGGACAGTGGGGAGAGCAATTGACTACTGAACTGTGGACCCAGGTTCTAGGACTGGTGATGCCTCTGGACACCTTAAGGAAAAAAAACAAGCTGAATGATTTTCTGAGTATCGAATATTTGTGAGAAAACACAGGGAAAGGAACTGGTCCCCTACGCTGATGTGTTAATGTTCAAATGCCACTGGGTTTAGTACTAGGTTGAGCTCTTTTTTCATAACACAATGCCAAGGAAATATTGTTAATTAAAAAGGAACATGGGTGAACTAGCCATGAATTTTAACAGGAATATTATTAAAAAAATGTAATGTTAATAAAAATTATTTGTATAAAATAATAGATCATTTCTATAGCTATATCCAAAAAATTTCAATGGGTATACAAATATTCACAATACACTTAGCCTCTGACATAACTATTAACTAATTCTGACACCAGTAATAATTAATATAGACATAAATGTTTTATTATAAATAGCAATAATCTAGCAGGCAACAATAGTTACTCTATGGAGTACCATTAGGTTTTGCCTTACTCTTTACAATTATATCTCCCATTAAAGGAACAAATCAGAAAGAAGCTAGGAATTTTTTGTAAATTTGACAATCTCTGAAATATCTTGGAACTTTGACATCACTTCCTAAAAGGTGAAATTAAAAAGTAGACTTTGCAACATTCTTCACCTTAAAAACCTATGGGCAATGATATAGAAAACACCTTTTTCCTTGCAAAATAAGATAATCTTTCAGTAAAACTTGAGAAAGACAGGGATGGATAGCATTATAATCAAGAAAGGAATACAAAAAACACCATACAAAACAAATATGTACATGGAGTTAGGAGGGAATAAAGAATGTGATAAATAAACTGGTAGGTGTAATCCTACTTCAAAGAATAGTTTATCATGGGTTTTATCTCTGGAATATCACTATAATTTCATAGTAAATTAGGCCACTACTTATATTCAATGTTAATAATAAGAATGAAATGATGGAACAGCATGTTCTGATTAGTAGATAAATTAGCTACACTTGTAGGCATGAATGAAATGAAAAGGATATTAATCTCTTCAAAGGTGGTGTCCAAATATAAGCTGCCAATAAATAGAAGGAAAGATAAGGTATTTGTCAGCATTTAAGGAATGAAATATAATTGTAAAGTGAAACTATGGAGGGGCTTACATTAAAGCAGGAGGAAACATTTTGTCTGTTTGAGGTCACAACCAATGAAGATGGAAAAAAGTTAGGAATTAAGCAGAGTAGTCCAAGTGAAGAAGGTTGACTACCAGAAATGACTACATATTTATTTAATAAATATACAGGGTGTGGCGTTATGACTTCCTTTTTTTCCCCATTGAAATCAATGGGAAAAAAGGAAGTTATAACGCTGTATTGACATGAAGAGATTCACAAAAAACTTATTTGGTGTTCATTTTTATAGGACAATTAGACAAATAAAAAATACTGAACACAGAGATATGAAGACTGAAGTCAACGAAAATGTCGTGCCATAGTAGAACGAATCACTAATAAATAAGTAGTTTGAGGAGAGAGCAAAAAGCAAATCTTATGGACTTATCATAGGACGAAGAGCAATCTTGATAAATCTTTGTACAAGATAGCCTTGCGAAGATGATACTGCAAGTCATCAATAATGTGGAGAAATGTAAAGATAAGAGGGTGATGCATGGGAAGCAGGTTATAGAAGATTTTAGGTAAATGATCTACAAAAAAATAAAGAGACTGGCAGGTTATGCAAATAACTTGAACAGCAAGTTAATTCTTGGATTGATGGCATATTGAAAAAGGAAGAATGCACCGTCAGTGCCTTGTGTAGAATGGCGATGAATGGATACTCTGAAAGGAAAACAAAAATAAAAACAACAATAATTTTATTTGCCAAGGATCTTACAGTTAACTCACTGAAGGCATATGATACTTTATGATAGTACAATAGCAATATATGCAATACAATATAGGATTAATACAAAAAATATGATGACAAAACAGGAATACATAAGATATATCAATTTAAAATTATTTTTTTTTGTTTTTATCAATGAATTGTGCTCCTTTATCTGACAAAAACACAGAATTACAATTATAATAACAATATTAAATCCCCAAGAATTACCTTATTTATAACTGGCTTCTTCAAAAGAATCTTGTTAATTGTATAAGGCACAATGGCATGATACTGTGTAATTTTACTAAAGCAGTTTGGAATAATTTTTCCAAGTTACAGAATGACTCTATGCCACAAACATCATTACATGTACTACTCTATCTGCACTCCAGCTTACCCTTGATGATTTCAATTTGAGTTTTACATACTTGCAATAAAACAGGAAACAAACAGTTCAAAGCATTCAAATGAAAATTGTTATCATGAACTTCATTCAAAAGTACTTTAATTGTGCCAAATTACAAATGCACTTGTCATAGCATGGTCTGGCCTTGGTAAAAGGAAGCATTCAAATCTCATATCCTGTTTTTATATAGGCTAGATAGTTACACAAAGTAAATTTTGAAAGGGCGAAGCAAAATATGCTCCAGGTAATTAC
The DNA here is from genome assembly GCA_011762765.2 of Rhinocypha anisoptera. Taxonomy (NCBI): domain Eukaryota; kingdom Metazoa; phylum Arthropoda; class Insecta; order Odonata; family Chlorocyphidae; genus Rhinocypha; species Rhinocypha anisoptera. The sequence continues at coordinate 6,461 of WURS02431558.1, read as the reverse complement.
AACAGCTTACACCTCCCCTTCTTTTTCTTCTTTACCTAAAATAAGAGGCAGAAATCAGGCACAATCATGAAATATGAGGGAACCTAACATTGAAAATGAAAACTATAACTTTCAATAGTTAGCATGTATTTGTTACCATGAATGGAAGGCACTAGGCGAGGCAATAAGGAATAATGAAAAACAGAAAAGTACCATTTATAGCGACATGTGTTATGGCAAATGTGTTAAACCAAACTAATTTAATCCTTTTCTAAGAATGAAATCTTTTTTTGGGTCACTCAGATATCCCCTCAGTACAAATGACATATTTTTTGATTGTTCAAATACCTTTCATACCCTCAGTATAAAAGACAATGTGCTGGAGCAATATGGGAATCGTTACAGGTGTATTTTCCTTTCCATTTGGACCTAACTCTGTGGGAGTGCCGAACCCATAACTCAATTCCTGGTCAGTAGTTCCTTGTTACCCTTGGTAGCCCTTTTATCAGCATGTGTCTGCAGCCAACTTTTTGTTTATCCATTTTATTTAAAAAAAAAGGAGTTTAAAAAAATGCAAGTAATATTAACTCATAAATGAAATCCCAGCATTTGGTGAGCTTATACAACTTTTTAATGAACCTCTACCCTATTTATTTACAGTCTTCTTGTATTAAGTTCGATGGTGGCAGGGTAAGGTCCTCGCCTGCCAAACCGGAGGTCAATCAGAATCCCGACTAGGTGGATTTTTCAATCTCTACCTATGGCATGGATGCATGAGTTCCGTCATTGTTAAAAATGTTATAATGCACACTATAATTGGTCTCTTAGAACTGTCTGTAGGCGATAATAAAATATAAAAGGGAAAAAAATGAGACTAATGAATACTGGGAGATTGTTATACAAAGGTACGTAATAGTACAGCCATCTCAAATTCACAGGTTAAAAGAAATCTTTAGACTGGATCAATATACTTAAGTGCAATGAGTGCAATATTTATACTACACTGAATATGAAAAAATTTGACCTTGTACACATGCTGTGAGGGACTGTTAATGCAACTAAGAAGAAGAGCTTAGTTGGCAAGTGAGAAGAGCTTAACTCTTCTCACTTGCCATAAAAAGGGTCTGGCACCGTGCCATGTAGGGTCCAAGAGGGAAAACTCTTACACCTGGGGACTTATTACTTCGTCATATCCTGAAAACGAACTCCATACAAAGCGTTAAAATTTCTCTTTGCACTCTTGGGCACTAGCAATGTATTCCAGTGTAGTGATCTGACACAAAAAGGTTTAAGATGTTCTTTATATCCATGTAATTCTTATAAATAAGTATTTACAAGAATGCTAAGTGAAGTGATGAGGAGATTAGGTATCTTTTAATACCACAGATGGAAAAAATTATGGTATGTGTGAAACATGAGATATTAAAATTACCTGGCAATTCATTTTAGAGGCATAAAAAGGCTTAACGCACAATTGTGTCATTTAAAGCTAAACTACTTTGTGCTTCCTCAGGAAGTTTACATGGTAGTTCTATGACGGAATACAATTTGAAAATAGAAATTAATATATTCAGTTTACATGGGGCCATACGCAAGTTGGCTTTTTAAAATCTCATTTTAGTTAAAGACCACATCTATTATAAGCCCATAAGAAAAATATGCAAATTGGCATCATGAATCTAGTGCAGCATGGAATTGTTTGATTTTTACACAATCCAAACATAAAGAGAGTTACCAATATGTATATTTATAATCATGAATGCGAATTAATACACAAGTTTTCATGTAAAGGGCAGTTTTTGGTTATGTCACTAATAATGTTATTGCTAATGCTTAGCATAATACTGTTTGACACCTCCATGAATATTAAACTTTCTTCCATAACAAGTTTACATGCAATGAAACAATAATTGAAAATGGAATAGACAATCTATACAAAAAACAGGTAAAAGAAAGCATTATTATTTGTTCACATTTATTTATTACTTCTCTAATGTGATTTGCTATATTCCCTTTTAGGATCAATTGAAGTAAATAAAATCATTAACAAAAAATTCGAACTTTGAATTTAATTTCATAGATAGCAACAAATTGTGACCTTTATTTTCATAATCATCATACGAGGTTGACACAAATATGATTTCAAGTTGTAACCAGTGAAATCCTAATGTATGAATACAAACTTACCAAAAATAGTAACTGATATAAGATAAACTACGCATTTTCTTTTCTTTCAGGGGCTAGTTGGAAGGAGGGACTATACAATCCCAATATCATCCCAATAAAAACATTTTATTATTATTAATTTTAAATATATACTTTCTAGCAAAGGGTGCACATTAAATTTTTTTTATAAGTAAATCATAAAGTATATGTAACAGTCAAAATATAGGCAGCATATATGATTTCAAAGGTGATGTATACTATAGACCCCTGTTTTAGGATGGGTTCAGAATATGATAAATTAGCTATGTACTCTGTCAAGAAAACCTTTGGTCACTCACCCAAGGCACAGTTTCTCCAAAGCAAAATACACAATCATTGAATTAATTTCCATCTTTTTTGAAACTGTGCAATCATTACATTATCACACGTTTGGCAGTATCTTTGTGATGACAGAGGCATGAGCGGGCATAAGACTATGTAAGATAGTCTTACTCTTCTATTGGGAGCTAATGCATTAGCCGGCAATGAATTACCAGGAATGCATGTGCAATCAGGTTCACTTTATAGTATTTTCACAATGAGATTGAAATCCCCACATTACAATGTTAACCCACAGTATGGATTAACATTATGATGAGGGAGTTTACTGTACTGATAATCATACAACCATTCAAATGATTAGTATAATGCTGATTGGTGCGAAAAAATCTTATCTAAAAAGAAATAAAATGTGTTTATATTTGAATTGAAAAATATGTGCTGCTGTATTCAAAGGAACTACTAAACTTTAAAACATTTTCATAATTAGGTAATAAAACTTTAAAATCGATAAACATATCAAGAATTTTACTGCTTACAATATGGGTATGACTTATTCATGCCTTGATTTAAGACTTAAAAAATGGTTTTGAAACTAATTTCATTTCTTATGATTGTTAGAAATGGACTATCACATAGTTACTATGATTTATTGACATGAGATTTCAAAAGAACTGAAGCTTACCTGCAATGCTGCCCTTGTTGCAGTTTCAAAGACTTCTCGGACACCATCCTTTGTTTTAGCTGAACACTCAAGATATGAAAATGCATTTATCTTTTCTGCCATGTTTCTTCCTTCTTCAGATTTCACTGGCTCTTGTTTCATTTTGCGAAGCTCTGTCAGTGTATTAGGATCATTTCTTAAATCCTGAAAAAAGCATGAATTTACTGCTGTAGTTCAATGAAAAAATTAAAATTAAAAATCCTAGTCGGGCAAAAAATTAAATGAAACTGAATATGCACAATTCATTAAATTAGGAACAAATATTACATAAAAATCAACATCTTTCCTTTAGAAAATAATTTGAAAGCAAGAAAAACATAACTTTTTTGTCTGGATCCTAAAAATGCTGCTATGTTTAGCTCTGACATAAATCCTTTCACATAAAAAAATGTTAGAAATAATTCTAAAATACTAAAACTGTTGCTTTCATTTTTTCATTTCTCAGAACTGCTGCACTGCTTAGCTAAAGTATGAAATTAGGGGTGACATTCAACAATAGTGTAAGATAATGGGAAGTCCTCTCACAAAAACACTCTTTAAGTACTTGCTTTATGAAGGATTTAATGCTTTCCCGGCATATACTATTGATGGAGTCTTCTCGGGATTTCCACCAGTTCAAGTGGCAGAACACTTGATCCGGTGGAAATCCTGAGAAGAATTCATCAATAATTGTGTTATACTTATTATGGGTTTATATTGGCAGAGTTGTGTAGAGACAGGTGGAATATTTAAGATATTATGGCAAAAGAAGTCCAAGATGAAGAAATAGCATTGAGAGATGATACATAAGTAATACTCTGCTCGAGAGAAGGCCAATATTTACAGTTTCTTCTTTTGGAGACATTTTTACAGGGAAGGGATTAAAAAGATTTTCATATGACTCTCCAAGGTAGACATTCAGGAAAATGTAACTAACTGAAAGAATGGAAATCTTTCTAAAACATAAGAAGTTATAAATTGAATGAGAAGTACATTTTCATGGTAAAAATAACGGAATAGGTATATGATTTAGTGTAGTGTAGTATATAGTGTAGTTTTCTAAGTTTCTCACTAAAGACGACTGAATGTATGAAATTATATGAAGTACAAGTATATGGGATAAAACAAAGAAGAAATTATTGTATGATTAATTTTTGTAGACAGTAGGAGTTTTTATTGCCTATTGTGATTTCTACATTTGAGGTCAAGATATATTTCTATAAATGACTCAGAACTAATTCAGTTTATGTTTCCATGAAAATTATAACAATATAGAATAAGCACAGGGGTTACTCATACTAAATTGTACATTTGTTGAGAAGCTGTCCATTAATATCTTTTCACAAAACTTATGTCCAATATTATCAGAAACTGTAAATGAACTCTTACTACAATGTCTGCAAAAATGGTTGTAATAACTGCTGCAAGTGTACATCAAGTATGACAATTGTAGTGTTTGGTGTTTTCTCAGCGGATGATTCTGGTTAAGTCTTCATAGGTTTTTCACCGGGTCAGGGTTTCAGTTGCTGACCTTTCAATGGTTAACTCCGCCATAATCCTCAGGGCATTGGCAGAGTTATCCATTGAAACGTTGGCAGCTGAAACCCTTACCCAGTGGAAAACCCACGAAGACTTCAACATAAGCATAACAATTTATAATAGTCTACTCCTCACACATAAAATAGTGTGAGGAGTAGACTATTATAAATTGTTGTAAATAAAGACTAGACTGAGTTGTAGTAAAGAGTAGACTGTTGTAAATAAAGAAGAAAAACTCTGGTATATTAGGACTAAAGAGTAATAAAGTAAAATTTGGATACACCAGTCACACACAGGTATTCAATAAGAGTGCTATTCTGTATTAGCCAAGCTTAAGAATGGATAAGGAAGAAATCATTGAGCAGATTTCTGTGAGTCACATGATAAGTTAAGGATGAAGGGAATAATAACCAAAGAGTATGAGATAAATATGACTGAAGAGAAACTCAAGAAAAGGCATTTCAAAAGTATCTAGAACTAGTGTATAAAACAGTGTATGGATGCAGTAGAATGACTTTCATTCATCAAAATAAAATTTCTGTGTATAAGAAATAAGTGATGAGATAGGGCTATTTTCAAGCACTTTTAAGAAAGAACACATGAGATTTTTCTCATTAAAAGCAGTATAGTGACAAAAATCCTATTCCTATCTACTATTCATAAAATCCAAATGAATGAATATCCTACTTGACCACAATTCTGTTCTTATTATCATGGTACCACCATTGGGCATGCATCTAGTCTTGGAAAAGAACAAATATTAACACAAACTTGATTCAGGAAGCCAGCCAGGCCTGTTTTCTCCAAGAGGCATTGCAAATGACCATTAAATTTCTAGTCAGTCAATGCTGTCATGAGGATGCCTCTAATTCTCAAAGGAAATGCAGACCTATTTACACTTTCAGCATAAAACAATCTTTCTGTGACTTTAACCATAAATTTAAGAAAGAATATGCAGGTATATTGCTTACCATCCATTGCAATATCTAGGTCAAGTGGATGATTTCCTGCTAATGGTACAGTTCATTTGCAATAACTTGGCCGAGACTCAGTAGTCTACTGCGCAGACCAACTCAGAAAATAGGGGAAGTAGCGCTTACTGAGAGGGGAGCTCTGTACAGACAATTTTCCCACGGAGGAAAAGGAGGAGGCAAGTAGAGGAGGATGGTTCCCCTTCAAATGAACAACGCTATCAGAGAAGAGGGAGGTAAACCATGTGAGGCTTGAAAACCCTACCCCTTGATGGGTGAAGCTGTAAGAACTTAGACTAGTCCGAACCAAAATCGCTTACTGCACATGATGTGTGGTGGGCAGATACCCCTCCAATGTTCCCCCACTCCTCCTCTTATTTTCCCTCTTGCGAGTTGTCATCAGCCAGGCTAATGTGAATGAACTATAACCACATTAGCAAGCAATCAGTGCAGGATAAAAGTTAATCCTAAGCCTAATCATAGCCTAGTCAAGCTTTCATTATTCTCAAAGAGAAGTATCCCTTTGGAAAGGGTTACCTTGACAACCATGATGTGAATGTTTAAGCCCAATCACAGGAACTCACTAGATCTATTATGATAACAAACCAAAATATTGATGAATGTGGCTAGGGAGACACTCAGGGCAGGGAATATTTTAATTCTCGTGAATTAGGGTGCGCATACAAAGTAAATGTGAATGTGGCAGGGGGGGATAAAACATGCAGGAACATGGCACAAAGTTGTAAAACAGTTAAAGTTTGTAAACCCTACCAAAAATTGAGCTT
>WURS02431547.1:0-15766 GCA_011762765.2 Rhinocypha anisoptera | reverse complement strand
TAATGTTTATAAATTAAGAACAGAGTTAACTAGGAATATTATTTTTTATTTTTAAAAGTCATTTGAAAAAGTACCAACTAAAAAGTCTCCAAATAAGGTATCTGTATCAAACGCCGTGTTCATAATCGCGCCGCGTCGATGTGGTACCCCCCAGACCGATTTTGAACAAATGAACTGCAAAGTGCGCTACTCAGCGCATTAAGCGGAACCCAGCGAAGTATGAAGGTTCCTTCGGGTAGTGGTAGTGCCCCTTCGTAGGGGAAATGAGCCTAACGACTCCCATAAGGAAATCGTCCCTTTGCCGAAGTGGTAGGGTTGATTCCACTTCCCGAAGGGTCGCATCGTAGTTACGACTCTCGGTACGGCCTAAATCCTTTGTGAGGCTTGAGAAATTTTTTATCTTCCATCTCAAATAGAGATTTTCTTTCGTGCATTAGCCGTGGTTCCCTTTCAGCTTCCCTCTTCGCATCTTCCATAAGCTGCATTCGAAAAAACGCAGCCGCCATTTTGAAAAACTCGATTCCCGAATGAGTGAAGAGGTTCTCAACGGTGTCGAGTGAGTGAATACAGTTTCGGACGTCCGACTCCCTCACGCCCGCTCGAGCATAACAAATTGCACGCCCTTCGGAAAAGTACCACGTGACTCACTCAAAACCGTCCTCTTGCATAAGAGTGAAAACTACAGCATAAAGTCTCCTCTCGTAAAATCACCACAAAGTCTCTCGCAAAGCCTTCCTTACATTGTGGTTAAGGCTATTTAAGCAGAGAACAGGTGCAACCGGTGCGACCATAACGGAAACGTCTTCTCGACACAAGATGAGCACAACGACTGACTGCTGGTGATGAGCGATACATCGCAAACTGTGATCGAGTCACAGGTACTGAAAAGTAGCAATAACAAACTGTGATTCAGTCCCTGAACGTCGGACTGTTTTGAACAGTAACCACTAAACTGAACCATTACATTAAAAAAATTAACTGAAACTAAACATTGACAAATCAAGTACTTAGCCCAATTTTTGCACAAAATTTCTGGAAAATATTAGGACTGAGTGGTTTAGCAAACATATCTCTCAGTTGTTCTTGTGAAGGGAAGAAAATTCAACAAAAATGTCACCCATTTCATATAGTTCCCTCAGTACCTCACAGCAAAGTGTTTTGAGCGCTTATGAAATTCCTGGTTTCTTAGTAACTCGATTGCGCTCGCACTGTCTACTAAAAGCGAAGGTATGCACATCTTCCTTGTACTTATCTCTTTCTGTTTCCTCTTGAGTGTCATCGAATTCAAGCTTGAACGAGTTGTTTGTTGTGCACAATTTTTCTGGTCGAAAGTCAACGTTACGCGATTTCATTATGCGACCCATTAATGGCACCCACACTTTGTAGCCATCTTTGTCATTCACGTAGTCCACAAAATGACCGAAAACTGCTTTGTTATCGAACTTCGACCGAAATTTCTTTGGCCCATTTACGTCAGCATTAATCAGCTCACCGGCAACTTGCAGACGATCTGAACGTGATTTTCCTAGAACACATCAATCACAGAGTGACGCGGTATCTGAATACTTAAATTCCATATAGAAACGAGAAAGCACTCCGCGCACATGAGTTTTGTCTTGGTGACCGAAGCGCTCGTGCCAATCTGGCAACAATTCTTCCGAAGTTGCCAAATTCACCATTGCCTGTGCATCCGGAACGCGAACATGCATATTCATCACGCGTACACAGCACTGATCAGTTCACGTGTGGCGACAATTTTGCCGTTGCGCCTAAAACGGACACCGTCACTGTTGAAGGTGATGTCGTGGCCGCGTTGAGCAGCCTGGCGGACGAGAGAACAGCTGATGGCGGGCATCTGGCACATACGTCAGATATGGAAGCGGGAGACCACCTGTTCCCTATGCAGACGTCGAACATTAATGCTGCCGGATCCATACGTGAGAAGGAATTCATGACCAGCTGTCTGGACAGGCTGCGGAATCGGGAACTTCTCGAAAGTAGCAAAATGCTGCTTGTCTGCCGAAATGTGATGCGTCGTACCATAGTCTGAAATCCAGGCATCAGCAGTAATGGAGTCTGTATTGAGTATTAACCAGTCACGCAGTGTGTGCTCGGTCTACCGCTAATCTTCGAACCGGAACTGCAGCTGTGGCTGCTAGTGTTCACGATCGATGCTCGTTGCTCTGCATTAATGTGTTTTCGGCAATTAGCGATAATGTGCCCAACTTTCTTGCAATACAGGCAGGAACGGGATTCCTTCTTCTTTTTGGTAGAAGGCGCCAGCTGTCTGAGACGTCCCATGCATCGCTAGCGAATTCTCAATTGAACGCAGGTTCTCTACAAGAAGCCTTGTGTTCTGCTCAGCTTCCGGAACACGATACCAAGTCGACCGGTAATACTGGTACTCAGGACCGAGTGTTTTGAAGATGCAATGATGAAGCAGCAAGAGAAGGAGCGTTGCGTTCGGGTTAGGGTTACTTTTCTGCAGCTCGGAAAGAAGGTCATCGAACATGTTCGCCAGTTAAGAAGTATGCTTGGCGACGGCAATGGCGTAATCTTTCGAGAGCTCGAAGAAACTATCGAACAGAGTATACAACCGTTGCAGAGAGGATTGCTCGAACACGGAAATAAGTGTATCTCGAATGTGTTTGGCATCAGTCTTCTTACAAACATGTATAGCGGGCTCTTCATCAAGTGCAGTACCAATTATACGAGCTGCTTGCGCGTTGTCACGTTGCCAGCGTCGGTACGCGTCGGACGGTTTCGCGTTGCCAATTGGCGGTTCCGGACACTTACGTGTGGCGTCCACGATTGAATAAAGACACAATTCTTTTAAGCACAGTTCTATTTGCCACTTCCATGTTTCCCACTGATCCTCGGTTGCTAACTTGCGAATACTTGCTATAATCTGGCTACTTTCGTCGGTCACTTGATTCGTTGAGTCGGTCATCTTGAATGAAATGTGGTCGCGACACGTTTACTTGTATTTTCGATTATTAACCTAAGGTCAGAAGAAGTTTCACTCGAACGCAGCCTTTAAGCGTGTACTGGGTCCATAACCTGTTGCGGTTAAGGTTATTTAAGCAGAGAATAGGTGCAACTGGTGCATCAGGACCCCAGTGATTACAATGTAGCGAAACATATTGAACCTGTGAATAAATATTTTATGTAGATTTGCAAAGTCTTTTCATTCCATAAATACCATGGAATTCCACAACGTATCGGCCGCCACCACTGAATAGTTCCATTAGAATGTAAATGTGCTAGATGGCACTTAAGTTCAATAATGGTGAAGGTTATCCTTAACACCTTACAATGTAGATTCGCGAGGCAATGTAATGCGTGTTTGAATCCTGTGAGTCATTCAACCCAAACAGCAACCACGGTAAAATCTACTCGCTATAGCGATAGTGCAGATATAACAACTCGTAATAACCAGCGGAACTCCCTATGTTTTAACACGTGGACCAATCAAAGCAAAATGATCACTCGCTATAGCGATACTCTCGTTATAAGCCATACTCGCTATAGTGGACTTCTATTGTACATCAATTTTAATAATAATAATACTATAGTATATAATTGATATTTATAATCAGCTCTTCAAGAAACCAAAAATTTTAAAAATAATTAAAAATCACATTTTTTAAATTGAATAAAAAGTATGAAATAAATACTCCTATTGAAAATTTGAAAAAAGTTGTGATTGTGAATTTTAATAGTTTTGAAAATAAATGTCAAATTTAAAACGAAACATCTGGAGCGCATACTATACGATAATTGATGCATGAATAGTTCACCCAAGTCTATGAACTGTTGCGTGTGTTTCCTCTACGACAGCAACCCCCCAACATTCCCTAATACTGTTATTGTTTGCATGCACCCCAAGTTTTTTCATTTTAAATTCCACATTTATTTTCAAAATTATTAAAAGACAAAATCACAATTTTTTTTCAAAATTCCATTACAAGGATAAGAGAAATTGTTTCTTACTTTTTTGTTCGTTTTAAAAACGTGATTTTATTTTTTTATTTTATAAAATATTTTATACTTTTTTGTTTGTTTTATAACATTGTTTTAAACATTTTTTATTTATATTTATGTCATTATTTCACACTTTTTTAGTCTTTTTCAAAATTGCCGCTCTTATATATTTTATTATATAATATTTATCCTAGAGTTAATGAGAGGGAACCTAAATCAAGATTTGAAGAAAAGATTAGCAAAAACCCTAATATGAAGCGTAGCACTTTATAGATCCGAAATCTGGTCCATGAGGAAGGATGATGAGCATAGATTAGAGGCAAGATTTGAGAATGGTAGGAGAGGAGAGGCTTTTGTTGCGAGAGATCCAAAAAAGGCAAGAAGGGGTACCCAATGGGGCAATGGGTTGTTGAAGGTTGTAATAGAGGGTAGAATGTTGGGTAAGCAAGGTAGGGGTAGGAAGAGAAAATAGGGATATTGGATACAATGATAGGGGGTAGGAAGTATGCAGATTTGAAGAGGGATTATAGTTACATTTTACGCGGCCAACCTAAGTTCAGACTCATTAAAAACCTACCTTAACCAGTAGATTGCCCTTCATCATCATCATCATCCCAGAGGTAGCCCGTTTTCCGCCACGGGAATACGATTTACAGGCATCACAGAGAAGGTATCGGAAAAAAAATTATATTCAACTTTTCCAATGATGCCTCAACAGCCCTGAAAAATTCACTCTTGGTTGCCACAGATAAAAAAGTTGAACCTTGAGAGGATCGAACCCACAAACCCCAGGATGGTAATCCCACTCACTACCAATGAGCCAGTAAGGCGTCTGAATAGAGCAAGGAATTTGGCGTGTTTAGTACTGTGGACTTCTCAGTTATTGCCTTCCACCTCACATGGAAATATGTATATATCTTTATTTAATCATACGTGTTTGTAAAGATTATTACGTATAATTGCATTGTCATCCAGTTCTAAGTTACGTTTAAAGTTTCCAGCTCATAGGGAAATTAGTTTAAAATAGATTCCCAACTTCCACCCGAACAGACTTCTTAACAAACAGACAGACATGAAAGTAAGTTAACAAAAACGTGATAAAAACATCCAAATACATAAAAACATAAACAACTAAGTGCAGAAGAAACAGAGACAATTCACTGGATGGATTTGAAGTAGTAGGATAATTTTTTTTCAGTGTTCTGAAGCAGATGACACTTTGAGCCACTTTGTTCATCTGACATGACTTATGAGAGTGATTAGTAAATACCTGCTCACTGACATCCTAGTAACCAATTATTATTTTATGTTCAATTCAATCCCTGTATGTTCCATTAATTTAAGGTCTAAAAAAGTTAAATAGTTTACAAAACGATATCATGAAAAAATGTTTAGAGCTCTAATCTCAAATCTTGAGCCAAAGTTTACAAAAAAATGACACACTGCAAGGTGCACTTGTTGTTTTAACAGCATGTAATAGTCTCAGAGTGCAAAATTACAAAAAATGGAAAGTTACTAAACAAAGAGAAAAATTTCACCGCATATTAACATTAAGGATTGTTTCTAAATGTTCTTTAAAGGTCATCTTTAGCTTCATTTTGCAATGTGAATTGACCTTTTGGCACTGCTGCGGACATTTTTACAGATGATCAGATTTAAGATATTTTTCATGTTAACAATTAAATAACAACAGAAACATTTATAGGATAACTGCCAAATTTGATGTTTTGTACAAATATGTCTATTTTTGACTAAAATGTAGATTGGGTGAGCCACTTAAAAATGATATGACAATGAAAAAATAGCACTTTCTTGTTTTTAAGCAATATGTGAGAAAGTTGTATCGGAAATCTAACCCTATCAGTCTTTCTCCCAACCCCCCTCTAGGAATGTGGCTGTACAATATTTGCTTTCTAGTAGTTAACATACTCCATTTTTCCTTTGCTTGTAAACATCCTAAAATTCTTCTATTTTTCAAGAAAAAATAGTACTGGCATTCATTCTCACTGAAACAATTTCATTTTCTTCATCTTAACTACTTTCACTCTGAATAAAATTTTTAAAACCTACTTTTCTAAAAAAAAAATTATTTTTACTTTCAAAACTCTTTTCAACATAGCCATAATTTATATATCTTCATGACTGCAATAATAGAAGAGAAAAAATTTTTCTTTTAGAATTTGACATTCATTACTATAAACTAATTAACCTCTTTAGTATAATATGCAGTACCATACAGCAACGGCTTGGATTGTTACTAGGGCTCAAAACTATAATAACTCTAGGGAAAATTGGCTTATTACAAATTTACAAAGTGTGGGCACTCCTAAAATTCATAATTATAATTTAAAATTTCAAGCGCCCATACTTTTCTTCGCACACTTTCAGAAGATGGGAGAGTGGGCCTCAAGTTTCATTGGAATAAGTACATTGGACTTAAGGGAGATTATATGAATATATAAAACTAATTTTGGAATTAATTTTTTTTTAACCTTTTAAAGTATAACATTCCAGACCTCATTGGTAATGTTAGAGGACTCAATTTCCTTTCTCTGCGGAAACCATGGTGGCTGGATATAGTGGCGTGTGGCAATATACTGTGACCCTGACATGCATGTGAATATAATTTTCGGGAAAACCCAGAGGACCGAGGAAATGTATATGCATTTAGAAATAAAAATCCAAGATGGATGTTTTCTTCACGAAGTTGCTCACTTATAATAGTAATCACATTACGACATTTAGGAAAGGATCATTTTATGGCAACACTCACCAGTGGTCCGTGGAGAAAATTTGAATTTTGTCAGCTCTTCTGTACACATATCCTTGAAGTCTTGAGCAGTTTGCTTAACAACTGTATCAAAGTCTAGCTCCTTCATCTCCCCCTTCTTTATGAGTTCTGCTTCTTTCCTGAATCATGAGATTTTTTAAATGACTTATTTCTCTATTGTGATTATGATAATAAGGGCACAACCTCTTAATTATTTTAACAAGGGATGTTACACAGCAGAGCATATCATTACATACATTCATTTTCCATCACTTCACATGAACACAAATGAACTTATCTCAACTATCCTCCTATAGACAAGCATAAGGTCATTGTACATAACAAACCTTCACTAATTTATCCTGAAACTTTAAACCTTATTTAACTAGATGTAGTATTGTTCAGTCACTATCTCCCATAACTTCAAATGAGATCCCAATTTCTTCTTTGTCTTGCACAATGTCTTAGCAAATTGCTTAAGCATAAAACTACTAATGGCATTTTCTTAATCCATTTTTTAATTATCACCATACTAAAGATACACATTTTCATCCTCAAGAAAAAAAATAATGGCTTTTTGCATTCCTTCAATAAAAACAATAGCATTTTAGTTTCATTTCCCTAAATAAACTGCCAGAGCAGTTTTTGTGATGCTCTCCACCGGAACAAGGCACCCTAATCAAACAATTGTGATGGAACAATGAAGAGATAACTTAAAAATTCAAAACATATTGCTTAAGCATTTGGATGCATGAAACATTACTTCATTCAGAGTGGATTATATTAATACATATTTTAAAGAAATTAGGCGACTCATTAAATTATTTGTAGCAAATTTAAAAAATAACTAATTAATGCAGTAGCCATGGTAGTAGTATTATAAGGGTGCATCGACATCAGGGTCATTTTGCACCAGACAACTTCGTTTTAGCGACACAGCAGTTTGGTAATCAAAAGTCAATTACAAGAGGCACAAACAAAACACTGATGGTGAGAAATCGTATTACACAGTTTAGTGTATCTTTGTTATTAAATAAAATAATATCTATAGACTTCCCACAATTTTTAGTCTTTGGTGTATTTTCTAGATGTTCCATTCAAACGCTCTGCCATCACGAGTCTAAGAGTTAAAGCTGAATCACGTTCATCACAGTGAGGAGCTATTTTTCTCCCTCCATAAAGAGGAACGAATGGGTCAGTGATAAGTGCCCTATTCTTAATTGTTACTTCTTCCTCCTACTATCTCTAGTGGAGGAGTGTGGTTGATTTAATACTGCATAATAGCTTATTTCCCACTACCACCGGCTATTGACTGACCGGCCAGAGAACTGCTTGCATCAAAGTTGTCTTTAAATCCATTGAGGGGACCAGTGAACAATCACAATTTTCCTTATCGACGTTTTCCTTCACAGCAGAGTCCGCTTTCTCATTTCCAGAGATTCCCAAATGACCAGGTAGCCAGAGGAAGGATATCTTGATCCCTTTTTTAGGAAGGTTCAGGAGGACAGATTGTAAGTCCTCTACAAAGGGAGGGAAAGTAGAATAGCCTGCAATCGAGTGCAATTCACTCATATGAGTCTGTGCATAAAAGGCCAGCCAAATTACATAAGTGAAGAGCAAAAATGCCATCAGCAGTTTCTCAGCAAAAACTTCACTGGTGGGGTCAGAGTGGATGTTAAAAAACAAAAAAGTATCCAAATTTGAGCATGCATTTGTTTATAATTGTCGTTCAACTGCAAAAATTGGTGTTTTTTTTTCCTTTTTTGTTTATGGCAAAGTAAGTTTCAGTTAGCGGAAAGCTAATAATATGTAAGATGCAGATTATAAATATTAACAATATCTACAAAATGAGCTGTTGCAAGTCAAGATTGGTTTATAAGTTTATTGTTAAGTTACAAAAAAACCTAAAATGAGCCACTGTTTAAACAAACATTATTCATCAAGACAGATTAGAAATCACGTCATAATGTAGCTTTTAGCACAGTTAAACCAAAAAACAAAAATCGCCAATTTTTCAATTAAACGACGATTATAAACAAACATGCTCAAATTTGGATACTTTTCTGTTTTTTAACGTCCACAACCTCACCAGTCTGAGAAACTGCTGATGACATTAGTGTCCAAAATCGGCCCAAATCTTTTCTGTAATTTGACTGACCTATATAAGAAAGGATCCTTTGTCACACCTGACTTCGAGAAGAGCCATTTTGATTGCAGACGGTTCTGCAGTGTACACACTTCACAAAGGGTCAAAGCACGGCCACAACATTACCATGGTAGATATATGTTACAGACATATTTATCTGCCATGGTAGTATATGTAGTAGATATACACATGCAGACTCACAAATTTCGAACCCTCTGTGTACACTGGGATGAAGTCTGGGTAATGTATTACAACCCAGAAACTTTATGAACTTGCCATATCTACTATACGTAGTGTCATGGATATTAGACGAAGAATAGCATTAGCAAAAGAGGCCTTTGCGAAAAGGAAAGAGTTAATGAGAGGGACCCTAATTAAAGATTTGAAGAAAAGATTAGTAAAAACTCTAATATGGAGTGGAGCACTATATGGATACGAAACCTGGTCTGGGCTGGTGGCTGGGAATGGTAGAGGAGGAGAGGAGTTTGCTGCGAGTGATCCGAAAAAGGCAGGAAAAGTGGATGGAAGGGGTACTCAAGAGAGGCAATGGGTTGCTGAAGGTTGTAATGGAGGGTAAAATGTTGAGTAAGCGGGGTAGGGGTAGGAAGAGAGAATAGGGATATTGGACAGAATGGTAGGGGATGGGGAGTACGCAGACTTGAAGAGGAATTATAGCCAGATGTTATGCAGCCAACCTAAGCTCAGGCTCATCAAAAACCTACCTTTACAGGTAGATTACCCTTCATCATCATCATATCTACTAGAGATTTTTTTATGTGAAAATACATGTATTGCATGACTCAAAAATGCTAGTTTTGACACCCATCAATTTTTTTTCATTGGCCATTTTTTTCCTCCATTGAGGTTACACATTTTGCTTTCAAGTGGTACATTGTTACAGTTTAGTCAGTTGGGGAACATCAATACTAATGAATATTCAAGATGTATGAAGAATAACAACTGAACAGGAATTTTCTCACATTACCCAGTAAAATAGAGGTGATTATTGGAGAAGAAAACTTATGCAGTGATGTGGAAAACTCAGGTGATGATGGCATTAAATACTGAAACCCTGGTAGTGAATCTCTTATCAAGTGAAATTCGCATAAGTTTTCTTCTCCAATATGGAAAAATTTCACATAGTTAACCCTGAAACCTCACAGTTTGTTAAAGGTGATTATGTATTATTATTTAAGACAGTTACAATTTGAATGAGGTCGGGTGGTAACTCCATCCAATGAATACAAAGTGTAAAGCTGTGAAAACAAGCAATGAATAAAAAAATCAAAATGAAAATCAAATCAGAATTCTAAGCATAGATACAAAATGAAAGCATGAAAGAATTATAACTCATACAACTCATCACTTCAGCCATTTGATGAAACTCTTTATGTCTTTCAGGAAAGGGTCTAAAGTTTTTCTATCGAGAAAGAAGGAGTCTTCAACACCTCTGTTGAACCGTAT
This sequence comes from Rhinocypha anisoptera, assembly GCA_011762765.2. Taxonomy (NCBI): domain Eukaryota; kingdom Metazoa; phylum Arthropoda; class Insecta; order Odonata; family Chlorocyphidae; genus Rhinocypha; species Rhinocypha anisoptera. Next base: position 5,402 of record WURS02431547.1, on the reverse strand, counting down.
TTTCCCCAGTTCGTTTTCTGCCTGTGAGGCATGATTTTGTGACTGTGGTGTGATTCCTTTTAAGAGTAAACCACGTCCATGAAGGTATAGAAATTTGACTGTCCCATTGTCTTCGTCCTCAAGTAATTCAGCCAACATTCCAAAGTGTTGCAGGCTTTCAAATTTGCAAACTACATAACATCTTGCATTCAAATCAGTCAGTTTTAGAAACAATCATCTGTTTGCAAGTTTTTAATTTTCAAATGGAAGAAGGCCTGGTGTCACCACGCTCCCCTTACCTTCAGTTTTATACTGAATTCAATACTCCAGCCGTTGCTTACTTTGCAAATGTTGAAAATTCAATATTTGTCGCTATTTACCTGTTAAGTGGCCTCTGGAGGCTCTATTTTTTGAGCCAGTCGTTCAATAGTTACCCCCAATGCCACTGCATTGTTTTCCCATGGTTTTTAGCAAAGATTGACAGACATGCTTTCAACTAAAAATGTTCCTCATTGAGACTAATGTTGAAACAAATCATTATTTTATACTGAGCAGTACAATTATCACTTAAGAGGAATGCTTTTTTAAATATGAAAACAGCTTTTGAGGAATTTAGCAATAGTTTACAAGATTCTATAACATGCACAAAAGACCGTTAGATCAGTAATGAAGTAACTTTACACTATCGATATTCTTAAAACGTACAACAAAAGTGTGTCCGGTCCAGGCCAGCAGGACTCATTAGCAGCTTCACTTGCTTCCTCTATTCAATATTCTTTACATTTTCTCAATTATTCTAACCAGCCTGTCCATAACCGTTTTCTTGCTAAATCTTACTTATTACTGTTTCTTGACATTTTCCATGTGTTCTGCCCAATAGGTTACAACGACCTCCTTAATTTTATTCTGATTCTAATTTAATTTCTTCAATGCATGATGCAACAGTTAAAAGACACAATAATCATACCGATCAAAATCGTTTTGCAGCAATAACCTCCATTAAATTATACAATTGCGGCATTGTGTATGGCAAGGTGTTGGAAATCTTTTAAGAAATGGCGAAAAGTCCATAGGTCCAAAATAGTTATCACTTACTTTTCCCGCTCATCCGTAATTTCATGATCAGATTTTAAACTCTTCTCAAATTCTATCTGTTGCAAAAGAGATGAAAATCTGTTTTCTATATCTTCCAATGCCTTCGTTATCACTGGTTTACGTTCAACGACTATTGCACCAAATATATCCCATTTTGTCTCCTGGGGGATAGCAGCATGTGACCCATACCTGACTGGGTATATCAACCTTAATGAACAAGTGAGTTACATTACATAAAAAAACTTCAATACAAAAGCCTAATTTATATCTCCTTACTGGGAAATTTCAAAACGAGAGGACCTACCTGCTGCACAACCGTGCCTGAAAAACTTTATAATACTAAATGTAGACTTCTGAAGTGAATTCATCACAAAGAACTACGCCTTTTACCTCAAGTAAAATATTTGCATTATAAACACCAGATCTTAAGTGTACTATTAACATCATATCTTAAACCATCATTGTAACAACAAATTACCAGTATTAAATTAACTGACTCCAACACATGCGTAGCCATTAGCCGTAATCATCAACCAAAGCAAGCCCCGCTGAAACATTTCCGGTGTTCCAGAACATGTCCTATTGCTAAATCTGCCGCTAGTAGCGCTAGCTGTTCCTATTGGGCCACAGTCTAAACGCCCTGGTGGCATAATAAAATATCTCTAGAAGATTGGGAAATAATTTCCCAATCTTCTACGATGGAAAAATTCCACCAAGTTAAGGCTGAAACCATTTCAAAATATCTCTAGCCTTCGTAGCCCTGATTGGGCCTTGTACGCCAAGGATGCCAATGACGCCTGACTGGACTGACTTTCTTCTACCTTCTTTCTTGGCCTGTCCGTGTGGCACAGTCAAAACTAGTATATAATTATTCATTAAAATTTTTACCCTCACAATTTCAGTAACGTTTCAAAAATAGTTGTTAACAAGACAACACGGCCATATCAGACTCAGTGTAGAAACATTACCTAAAACCGCCTAAGCACAGTCAAAACGTTTTTGTTTGTAGTTTTGACTGTGGCCTAGGTGAGAAGAAGTTTTGATTGTTGCCTGACCACAGACAAAACAGAAACTGTGGCTACCAGACGACAAACTGACCACCAGATGTGTGTCTGATCTCTCTTCCCTTTTCCTGCATTTCATGTATATTAACATGATTTTGCGATTATTCATTAATGAAGGCATATCTCTAAAGGGAGAGTGAGATAGGCTGTTAAAAGCACAAAAAACAACACCAAATCCTTTAACGAAAAAGTGGGAGGAGTCAAAGAAACCGATGATAATTTTTTTAAATCAAAGAAGAGAGGTTACTATTTTTGTTTAAGGTTATAAATTATGAAGTATCTTTTTCGCTCTGATGGTTGTGGTTGAGGTCTCTTGCCTTCTTCCATTACCTATACTATCTTGTAGTCATAGCAGTGAAAGGTTTTTAACAAAACAAAGCAATGCCATTTTATGTGGAGTTGCAGTGCTTTCTTTTAAACTTTTCACTATTCCACCAAGTCAAGCCCAAAACGATTTATTCGATCTCTTAGCACCGCATGGACTAGTTTAGTCAGTGCTTATGCCACAATCAAGGCCGACGTCATACGGTTCGTACGTATGAAGCACAGTCTAAACTTTTTGCTTTGTTTTAGTTTTGACTGTGGTATGAAGTTCCTGTACCTATTAGCACAGTCTAAACTGACTGTGCCTATTAGGCAGGAGGTGTTTTAGGAGCTTAACAGCCAGCGCCCCTAGCGACTAATATGCTGGACCCATTACCACCCAATGCAAAATCCTAATAAAAATTACCTGTTTATATGTGGTTTGTACTACAGTAAGCATAGGCCGTTGGAAATGCATGAGAACTAGATTTTATTATCGTTCCCATTCACTATAAACTTTTAATTAAAGGAAACCAGTAATAGTGAAGAAATAAGCAAAATGTGAAAGGCATAATTAAAGTTACGTTCAACGGTTGCTTTTGTTGTACTTTTGAAAAATCTCCCTTAGAAATAAGGGTTGTAGAAATTCTTTCGGAGAGAACCGTGATTATAGCTGGAATAGGTGTTTCACGTGTGCTGTACGTCTTTCAGTATGATATCAGTTCAGGGGTAGCTTTAATGTTGGGAATCTTCAAACGATTTAGATTTTTCACTTTTCAGGCGTGTGCCATGTTGCTGTTGAAGTTGTGTCGGTGTGCCGAAAGCAGTTTATTTGTTCAGGCAAGGACAGCTCTGCTGTGGAAATGTAAAGTTACTACGTTAGCAATTACCAGAAACTCATGGCGGTTGGAAAGTGGATATCATTCAACCTCTAATTTGCCGTGTATGAAGAAAAGACCTCCATGTAAGAAGTTCTTAACAGCTAACATAGCTTTTGCTCCTAAAGAACCATCGAAAAAAGAACTGTTGATAAAACATCGGGATAAGGTTACAAAAGATTTCGATCTTATTTACCAAACGAACATGGACAATTATGTTGTCTATGGTCGAATAGTCGCGACAGTTAGTGTGATACCTTTGCTTGGTATCGGTATTACAAAAGCTTATTTATTATCGTCCATGTCACCAACAGAAAGCACAATATTTTCAAATATTTCGTCTGAATTTATATTAAACGAAACCGAATTTTGGGTCTACTACGTGTTGTTCACTTCGTTGGTTTTAGCTGTACAGGCTCTGACTATAAAATTACCACTGAGGTTGTATCACAACCCCGCCAATGATAATTATATAGCAATATTTTCTAATATCTTTGGCTTTCCGAGAAAATTTTTATTTAGCAAAGAACAGTCTAAGAAGATAAAACCAATAGGGATCTTACCATGGAAATATTTCGTATTTTCTATTAATTCAAAGAAAGTTATATTATGTGAACATTATTTTCGACTACCTGCTGATTACAACTCTCTTCTAGGCCTAGACAGTGACAGCTGTGACTAAATTAAATCCATAGTGTATCTAATACAATAAATAAGCTGTAGTGTAATGTGAGTGTATGTATTGACTCTCAAAATACCAATTATATGATACCTATAAGATATGTTGTTGTTTCCTTTTTGTATTAAGGAATTCATTTTCCAATTTCTGCCAGCATCCAGTGAAATTCTATTACTAACATTGCAAGAATAAGGAGTAAAAAGAGATGTATTGATTTATCTTGTGGTCACAAATGGAAGCGGTACTATGCACTGCAGTGGTGATCAGCTCTAACTCACAATGTTGTGACAATTTAATTTTTAAATAACTTAATATCTCTCAAATTAAGAATTTTTCTTGCCCCAGAGACCAACTATTACTATCTCATGCATCATTTGAGAACCAGAAATATTTGATTTAAAAATTCTTGTAATGCATGCCTAAATCAACAGTATATGTAATGCAATATATCTCCATTGTGTCTCTTTTAAAAATCTGTTGTCTTATTGAATAAGTTTTATAGAATTGTTGAAATAATGATATGGCATGACATCACATGCAATTGAATTTTTAAGAAGTTCACAAAATATTATAACACTTATCCTAAGTAGCTGTTCCATAATGGGAGTTAAAGTTGAAAGAACCTCACTCATGTGTCAATGTATACCTTGATTGTCAGTTAGAGCTTCTATGTTTGAAGGTTTCAATACTTCAAAGCAAAAAAATCCTAGGTTATTATGTCATTGTGATTATCAAGTAATCCATTACCTCTTAAAACAATTTTTTTCTGAATGCATTCTCACCATTCTGGAGTAATATTCACCTGCCTGGTCTTCCAAGTGCCCCTCCAACCTAAAAATTCTAAACGGGCTAATAATAATAATGTTTATTAGCTTACAGGTAAAATATTTTACATAGCTTCGTCACATTTAATCAACTTTTTCCTCACTATAGTCTGGAATTGTGTTCCCACCCTCCGGAATCTTAACAACACAGAATTATGCCAAAGCTGAGGTATCACAAAATAATACCAGGAGACGCACTGATTACAAAAATCATAACCTTTATATGTCACATAAAAATATTCCTTCAAATAATTCATTCTCTGTTAATTATTTAAGTGAAAAATTTTAACCGAAAAACAGATTACCATGCAAAACAACATACCAATGCACATCATGAATCTACAAGTCCTTCTTGTATTAATTTCAATGTTGCCATTTCAAATCCAGTAACTATGGCTGTTTAATAAACAATTCTACCTCTCAAATCCTAGTACATTATAATAATCCTACTTTAAATCTAAAGAAAGTTTTACATTCAATTTTTCTCTTTCCCTCTATCTCTGCTGAAATTCAAAAGGTTATAAACTCATTTGCCAACAAGTGGTCGGTAGGATATGATGAAATCCCAATGCCCATTGTC